>JAUUDZ010453581.1:0-12521 GCA_032361705.1 Panulirus versicolor
CTATTCGCCCTGAACTTTCGAACTCTAATTTGTATGACGTCTTGCAGCCAGAAGTCTACCAACCCGGCCTCGATCAGTCGCTGCTTCATCTGTCTCAGTTGACCGAGGAACGGAGCCCCCTGCCTGGAAAGCATGGCTTAGTTTCAGGTGACTCTCTGTATGGACGTGTTTACACACACACACACACACACATCACACACACACACACACACACACACACACACACACACATACATACTCAAATATATTTCGATATATATTACGGAGGTATGAATTTGTTCAATGTATGAGGTAAGTTGTTGTATGGGAGAGTAATGATTGAGAAGGTGGTAGGATGAACAGACCATCAGACTAAGAGGAAATAATGTGGCTTCAAGTGTCCTAGAAAATGTGTGAATTAGATATTTTTTTCATATTTGAAGAATTCACGTGAGAAATACATATAGAAGTAGAAGGACTTGTATGTGGCATTTATGTGTCTGGAGGAGTTATATGGAGATGCCTCGCAGAAGGTGTTACGAATATAAGACAGTGTGGGAGAAAAGCTGATTGAACTGGTGGTTGTGGATGGGTGTTCTGTGCTCTGTGCATTATGCCCGACACCGAGATAGAGGATATGAGCAAATGAGATTGTTTTTATTTATTCGTAACGATACCTCGTTGTCGAGGGAAACGGCGAACAAGTTCGATTTGTGTGTGTGTGTGTGTGTGTTAAAGGTGAAGACCCACCTCTTTGCTGTCCTAATTTTTTCGTAATTTCTTTACCCTAATACATTTTGTCTTTTTGTTTTTTCTAATTTTTTCCCTGTAGGGAAAAATTTAGAAAGATTCAAAGCTTGTTACTAAGAGACATTAGTTTCTCATCGGAAACAAAAAAGGGTTGAAATCCTAAAGACTTCCCATAGGTTAGGTGCCGTACGCTCAAACAAGCATCTTTTACGGGGCCCTTAATCATCAATTATCAATCATTTCCCTTAGCAAATGCCTCATGATTGAATCAATCATTTCACCGAGTTATAACAACAACGCTTACATCAACAGTACAACTGGGACTATAAAACTCCCTAGGAACCGATTCTAAATCACGAAACCATACCTGGCACTTTCCAACGCCACGACGAAACTCACCGCACACCCCAGGCATTGCCTCCTAGAATCGGGTACTTGGTAGCGCTCAGGTGGAGGGGCAGGTTGCCATACCTATCCTGGTAGAAGGGCGCAATTTCAGTGTCGATCTGTGACTTGTAATTGATGAAGGAGAAGCCTCCAGCCAACACCCTCTTTATCCCCGGCAGTTGATCGTATATCTGAAGATATCATAAGGGAGTCAGACAAGGCGAGGATGTCTCCTCCTCAGTCTAATAAGTTATTGACATGTAGATTCTTTTCTTTTTCTATATCTCTCTCGTCCTTTGAGGAGAGGAGATCGATATGTACCATTCCCCCAGATATGCCCTGGGATCGAACCCCTGGCATCACTTGTGATGGTTTTCGTCAAAGGTTCTCGTTCGAGTCATTTCGGTTTCGATCTCAAAGCATGTAGAGGTGAGTGGTTCACATCAATTTCCTGGGATGAAATTTGGAGCAATGACGGAAAAAAAAAGTATCAAAAGTATAAAAAGTACAGAAATACAAAAGTACAAAAGTACAAGAGAGGAGGGTAAGTCATAGCATAAAAATCAGTCATTATTTTGTAATGTGTTTTTATAAGAACTGTATCGAATATCTAGGACAGTAATTTCAAAATACATCTAATTTTGAGAGAGAAAAAAAAATGTTCACGAATGTCATAAACCCACCTGGGCGTTTTTATATATCTCTTGGATAACCGGATCACTCGTCTGGTTAAAGAAGAGGAAAGTGGTGCCCCGCAATGGAATCACGCCCCAGGACCATCCCTCTCGCTTGAGAATATCCTCGAAGGAGTTAATGGGGAGGAACTTACTCTGTGCTGAGAGGTGAGCAATGAGGGAGGAGCGATAAGACGCATCGATGAGCAGACATGACAACATCCACCATCCAACAAATACCTGAACAAGGAAAGAACAAAATAAGAATAAGGAAAAAGGTCCTGAGAGACTCACTCTACCTGCTAGGCTATTCATGCATCCTATGTATATCAGGAACCAGGATTAATGTGTCATATTGTAAATGATGGTATTCTCTCTACTGCTAACTAAATGTTTATATTCAGCTAGTTCCCTTTTTTTTTTATACTGTTCTTCATCCATTTGATATAATGCACAGGTAGATGTGCTCAGCATCTCGAGGGAAAAAGACCCGACGAATACTTCACCTGGTCACTGATACTGACGGAGGAGTAGGTGACCGTCTCTTGCAGTAAGACGCCCCACGTATAGGAAAGGGCGGGCACGAGTCTTATGCCTGGACGACCAGACGCCCAAGACCACGTCGTCTGCAGCAGCCACAGGATAACGCCAGCGGCAGACGTGAAGACGATGACCATCACCCACAGGTCACCTGGAGAGAGATAGAGAGAGAGAGAGAGAGAGAGAGAGAGAGAGAGAGAGAGAGAGAGAGACACCATTTGTCATCTGTAGTTGTATGACATATACTGTCCAGCTGTGTTATTCATTGGTTAAAATTACTTTAAGAAGCTGTACATTTTTCATCTATGCATCTTATGTACATATATTTTGTGGGTAGTATGTCCTTTCCCTTGGTTTTCAAAATGAACAAAATTTGGCACAGATATTTTCATAATTGAGAAAGTGAATATAAAGGCTGGAGAAGAGCATTCACCTATGGAAGAACTCTGGTTGAAGCTATACAGATGTGTTAGGTCTCTTGGGAGGGATGAACTAAATCCATGAGATGTAGATCATGTTACCTGTAAATGGCCTTAGAAGGGCTGAGTGTCGCGGCAAAGCCTTAGGCTTCGGGGACGCTATAAGCAAAGGATCATATGTATAGATCTTGGTGTGAGTGATAACCTCCATCCTCGCTGGTGACGGCGTCAGGTTGAGGGAGAAGTCTGCCTTGTGGTGCTGCAGGGTTCCCACGATGCCCGACCAATTGCCACCAGTCATGGGAACTCCCCATTTCCCATACCATGGCTCTCGCATCTCAAAACTGAAGTGTATCAGTCGATTTAGTCACGAGATTGTGGACATATCTGATGATACCTCTTCGACGTACCCTCAGGGTAAAACCCAGCAGTCTTATAGGTTATTCAGAGAAAGTAATTTCCATGCAATTATCTCCTGACGTATATATTGTGTGTGTGCAATGAATAGCTAAAATAATGAATGAATAAAACTTTTATTAAATGAAGTAGTGTTTCATCAGTAAATTCATTTTCTGAATAAGGGTGATGTCAGATGATATTTGAGTCATGCAGAAAATACGAAGGAAAAGGTGTTATGCAAACAGTAACAGCTCATTGGATCCTATCATATTTTTCTTAACATATTGTCGAAGAGATGTCAGACACGTAGAGTTTGGTATGGAAAGAACAGAAAAGCAAGCAGATGACTCAAAGATAAATGCCTATGACATTTTTTTGTACTATAGAGACGTCTAAAACCTCAACTGTAGACTTGAGGGAGATATTAGTCAATTTAATATTCAAACAGTACCTGTGGTATGTTTGATGTCTGGACATTATCCAATCTTAACAAACAGTGTTCATTAAGAAATCATATCTTACTAGCGAATGATTTAGATGGTGAGTGTGAGGATATGTTGCTCTCTGTGTGCATTTATCCTCAGCTATTTGAATTCTCGAAATGTAATTCATATTTCACCTTCAAGGTCTAGCTATGTACCTGAGTTTCTGTTTGTCTATGAATTCTGTTGATTTCTCCTTTCATAGCAACAGTAACTAAAGGTTAAGTTCTACCTATTTTCCTGTAATAATGTTAAATGAATGGTAATAAAGCCCTGTGGTCAACGAGACGATAATTACATAGCAGTGTTTATAGAGAAACGTAACGTAGTTAAATAGCACAGTGAACCTGTCAACTCTCACAAAGGAAATTTATAGATTTATGTCAGTCTATCAATCGTGTGGTATAGAGTAGTGTAAAAACTTATCATTACATTGTATAAGTATTTTCCAAGTGCCTTAATTGACTTGAAACTGCTGTGTGGGTCCAGCAGAATGAGAAAGAAGAAATAAACGTATATATATAACTGACTAATGAGCCAGAAAAGCGGAAATGGAGAGAAATGGAAGAAGACAGGCATAGAGCACTTCAGTCTCACGTGAAATTCAGCTGAGTGGAGATGGCATTGAGTATCCGGACGTCAAGGCAATCCCGAGGAGTTAGTAAACTGTCCCCATCTGTCTTACTCTTCTCATAGTCGATGAATGGAAAGTACGTACCCGTCACTACCTGGAGAGTGTGACCCTTGAAGTCCTGAAAGTCTTCTGAAAATACATCAAAAGTAGTTTATTAATTCTAATTTGTAAATTATCCCTCACGGGACTAATTTCTATGAAGGAGTCCTATTAATTACCCAGGATCTTTCTAAAGATTCCATTTGCCTAAGACTCGCAGTACTAGATCTATGGGAAGGCTAACCTATTTCGTTCCTGTTATATCATCTGAATAATCTTTATTCAACGGGAAAGTTTCGGTCCGAATGTTGTATTAAGCAGGATAGAAAGGTTAGAGAAAGCTTTTTACAGGTTAACGAAGCCAAGCTGCCTGGAAATGTACTGGAGAAATATACAAAGTATTACTAGTGTACTTGAGTTAAATCTTTTCCGGTTTTAGATAAACCAACGTAAGAAATATATAATCTTTTTTTTCTCTAGGTAAACTGAAAAGACAATACCAAATACTGATCTGACCACAAGTGAAAATATGCGAAAGAACAAGAAGAAATGTAATGATTGTGGTACATTTCGTCTACCTTTGTTTGGTGACGAATTTCTAACATGAATGGATAATTTAATAGCTGCAGTTGATCCATGCCAATTAAAAGAAATCATCTAAAAAGAAGAGGAAGAAATTGGATGGCAAAGATACTCATCACTTCCCTGCAGACGACCCACCAGGGAAGACAGTGTCATCATCCCCCCACTGGACGGGAGAGGACGAGCTTGACTCCTGTAGAAGCTGCTGGACGCCCATCCCTCCGTCGTTGCAGTAAAGACACCGTCGGAACACCTTCACAACCTCACTCTCAGCTGAAATATATATGAATATATGGCATTGGAAATGAGGTTTGATGTGAAGTTCCTTTCAATATGAACCAAAAATATTGGAAGAGAGTGTGTGTGTGTGTGTGTGTTTTCCCTCAACAAGACGACCGCTCCTGTGATTACATACATATGTACAAGGAGGCGTCACCTTTCTCCAGGGTTCCTCTCCTGAGCCAGGTATCACCTGGTGACGTGACGTGTTTAAAGTCGTGGAGTGTGAGACCCAACATATGGATGGTGTTACGTAGACTAGTGTGGTGGGTGAGGGCTCTCACTGCTGCTGGGCCTCCTATCACCACAACGGGTGCCTCCGGCTCCAGCCACAGCCTCGAGGATTCCAGGAACCTGGAACATGAGATTGCTTTACGTTACTACACTAAAGTCTTCTCACACTTCCAGTAGATTCAGTGTGATGAGATATACGTACATGAAAGTTTCGTTGATGATATCTACTCTGTATTTTCTTACTTTCCCTCAGATGGCTATTTCTTTAGTCCATTAGCATGTTTGGTCTGAAGATTGAGAAGGTACTTCGCTATAGTCTAATGCCAAAGAAATATTGGTTCAAGAACTATAATTTTTTTCATTCTAATAAATCCCTACCATAGTGCTGGTCACTGGCGCTTGTGAAAGGAAAAGTGAACAAGGAATCGTATGGTATATGTTGTTACCTGAATATAAGATTGTTGCTCTCGTCCACCAGCAGGATAACCACTCGGCAGTTGGTCCTGGTGTCTCCCCACACACCCTGCAGCAGGTGGTCTTGTGTTGCCTGGTCCTGGGAGAAGAGTGATGCTAATTCTACAATGACACGAGCTTGGCCCTCAGTCGACAGTCGTCTGATTGAAAAAAAATATATATATATATGTATGTATATATATATGTATAGATAGATAGATAGATGGATAGATAGATAGACAGATAGATCATGTCATCAACATGTACCCTGGGATCGAACCCGGGGTCATTTGAACGAGAACCACTGAACCAAGACCGTTATACGAGTAGGGGAAAATAGTGGAGAGATGGTCTGCATCGATCTCATGTGTTTCCCTTTTCTGTCCAAGATTTTGAATCATATGGCCACAGTTCATATTTTCTTTCGCTTCTGCAACGTTCAGATTTTTCTATCGTTTCAGTTCACGTTTCTATTCGTCATCGTGGGCCACACAAAACTCTGTCATCTACTCACTTGATGATCGAGGAGAACACTGTGGTGTGGTCTGTTGTGGAGGCCAGCACCAGGTGACACCCAGCCAGGTGGTGCTTCACCACTTGACCCACTATCACGTCCACCTGGTTCAAAGACACACCGGCCACGCCACTCACACGTCCTTCCTCGCCGTGCAGATGCCGTATAACCATCATCCATAGCAGTGGCCAGAGGACATGCACACACAGAGAAGACCGCATCAGGTTCAAGCTGGGAGGGGAAAAAAAATATTGTACTTCTGTAGAACTGTCCTTAGAAATACCTTGAAGATCTCATAAGGGAGTGAGCCTTAGCCCATCCTTGATAACGTATTTACATATTTACTTATGTTTTTCAGGGTGGAAGTCACCTATATCAGGATTTGATGGTGTTAAATGGCGTTGGCTTCTCACGTTGAGATGATAAATGCCCTTATGAGAAAGTCAATCTAATTCTTTTTGGCTCTGAATTTGTAGAAGAAAGAGTTAGATATTTATACTATTTTATCCTTCTTTATGGGTAATTGGCCAGAAAGAGAATGTTTCCAAATACCAGATGAATTTATAGATTTGGGGACAGTAGAAAGTGAATTGGTAACACGATAAATGATTTTGCTTATCAACATATGAGATAAAGGACATTGAGAGAGGAACAATCGTTTATCATTTATTGTATTCCTGCATCCAGAATGTGCACAACATATGATATAGTTTCCAGTTAACAGCATCCAGGAAAAGGCTATGTTCGGTTTCCGGACGTCGGAGACTTTGGCCTAACTTCAACTTATTCATTTTGTTTGGATTCTATTGGCAAGATCCCGCTCTTATCTCACTTGACTTTCACTTCTTTCACGTTTTCAATCGCAAGTTTAACATATAACTTTCCTTATATGTGTCATGAACCAGATCGTCTATAGCTCACATAATCCTGGTGAACACCTATAACCTCTTAACACATTTGCTTCAGTACAGTCGCTGAACCCATCCACGCCTTCGGTATTCAAGCTTGACCACAGCTCCCTACCGAGACAAACTGAGGGAATAAAAGGACTTATGCACCAGAGTCTCTTCTCTTTTTTTTTTTTTTCTCTCTCTCGTGGTCATTCTTCCCATTACGTGGCCCACTATACGTGCCTCATCAGATTTCACTACTCATTTCAGCACAAGCATCTTTTTTGATGCCATTTCTACCGTACGCATTCACGAGAAGATGAAGAAGAGGAAAAAAAGAACAAGAAGAAGAGAAATAATAGTATGAAGGATAGGAAGAAGAATAACACGATATTTCATCCTTTTGGTTATCATCAGATATCGAACAATGTCCCACGACCATATCCTGGATATCTTTCGCATCCATGAGCGACAGAACGATTTTTCGAAGCTGTGAGAAGTCGCCTATCATGTCACTATTCCTGAGGCGGTGAACACCGAATGCCTCACAATAACATGGCAAGGGAACGTATGGCTGGCCTACGAATAATCCACCCGGAACCACTCTGGGCCTCACGGCGTATACGCAGCTTGTGATGCTCGTTTTCATAATCCAGTTGGCGTAGCAGCGCGGTCTGCCAAATCGGGGCTTCGTCGCCACGTTGCCCTCTCGTCTCCATCTCCTGATCCATCGCCTGACAGTCGCCACGCTCCTGCCAGTCCGCTGAGCAATGTCATCTGGCGACCGTCCCCTCAACCACAACCACACGAACACCACACGATCATTCACATCAGTCGGCCGTACAGCGCGCTGCTTCCTCATGCTTCTGCGCAATAGGTGGAAACAAAGTTGGTTTAACGAGACACACACACACACACACACACCCACCTACCCACGTAGACACACACACACACACACACGCATTGATCCCATGAGAACTACCTTGCTCATGACTGTCATCTCGGAGCTTGGCTTTCTTCCGCAACGTGAGACCCTGACGTTCGTAAACACAAATGCACTCACCGTTCGCCCTGAATATCGTTAAGGTCAAGTTGGCTGCTTTCACCATTCAAGAACTACATTACAGACATTCATATCACATATCCGGTAACCCTGCTGGGTCTCCCCTGAGTCAGGCTAGGACTGGTAGGGGAGGAGGGGAGGCCAGAGGTCCACAGACTGGGGATCGGCAATGATAGATTGGTTGACCTATTTAAGAATACAATTTAAGGTGAGGTCTTTCGATTGGGGATTGGGTATGATAGATTGGTTGACCTGTTTAAGAATACAGTTTAAGGTGAGGTCTTCCGATTGGGGATTGGGTACGACAGACTGGTTGACCTGTTTAAGAATACGATCACCAATAGGTTATCATAATCACACATCATCACCAAACCCGAGAATGACGTGTACTGTCATGGATTCCACCGCTCTGTCTGTCTAAGAATACAATCTAAGGTAAAGCGACATCCCAAAGACATGATATCAAACCTAAGGATGTTCCTGCATCAGCGGGTCCATTCCAGCTTCCTATATATATATACACCGGCATGACGCCTCGCAGGCTCAGTGGATAAGGAGAATGGAACAAGTCTCTCCCCCCCAGGGTACACCAGAGGGAAGTGATAAGTGATCAAGAGGGATCCTACAGCCACTTCCCACACATCATGGATCCTACTGCCACTTCCCACACATCCTGGATCCTACAGCCACTTCCCACAGATTCTGGATCCTACTGACACTTCTCACACATAGTGGATTCTACTGCCACTTCCCACACATCCTGGATCCTACAGCCACTTCCCATAGATCCTGGATACTACTGCCACCTCTCACACATACTGGATCCTACTGCCACTTACCACACATACTGGATCCTACAGCCACTTCCCATAGATCCTGGATACTACTGCCACCACTCACACATACTGGATCCTACTGCCACTTCCCACACATACTGGATCCTACAGCCACTTCCCACATATCCTGGATCCTACTGCCACCTCTCACACATACTGAATCCTACTACCACATCCTACAAATCCTGGATCCTAATGCCACTTCCCTCAGGTCCTGGATCCAACTGCCACTTCCCGCAGATGGAGACCCTGGATCGTAATGTATCAAATCCATCAAACTCCAGGCTGACCCAGTAAGAGCAGCCATAAGTTTGGGTTATATATCACGTCTTCAGATCACTATGGCAGGGTAGGTCAGGCCAGCCAGAGGTGGGCAGTCGACTTCATTGTGGTGGAAAGGGAGAGGGTTGAGGGGATATATAGATGGATGGAAGGAAGGAAGGGGAAAGGATGGAAAAGAATGATAGAAAAAGGGGATGGATGATGGAGAACATGTGAGGGAGGATGGTGGCTGAAGGAAGAAAGAAAGAGAAAGAGATAGACAGAGAAATTCCCCCACTCTATCTCTCTCAAAGACACACACACAAACACACACACACACACACACACACACACACACACACACACACACACACATACATGAGGCCCACCATCCCCGAAACACGCCATTTACATCAACGCGTCTCTCTTATTAGATTCCAGTAACTTAGGCAGACACCTTGTTTCTCACAACAAGAGCTCTGCAACCCAAACCCCTCCATCCAAGACATGACGTCAGCTGTCTAAAGGAAGGGAGGTCCCAAAGGCAACCTGTTCACGAGGACGACCTGCAAGCAACGGCTCGGTATTGCAAGATCTCGAGTCAGCTGTCGACAGGGATGAGAGACCCCGACTCGATCTGTTTATGATTCCAACAGGTCTGGAACCAAAAGGCTCTGTATCAAAGCTTTCTACAGGAAGGAGAGACCCTTGAGGGGAGTCTGTGTGTGTACAACAGGTCTGTCATCAAAAAGGCTTTGTATCAAAGACCCCCGACCCCGACCCACCACCACGCCATCTGCTTATAGGGAGGGAGAGCCCCTGACACAGTTTGTTTGTGGGGGACAGTACCACAAGTCTGACGAAACCACTGCTGCATAGAGCCAGCCATCGATCCTGTCTCAGTCCTCCTGCAGATGCTGCCTCTGCTGCACAGCCTGACGACTGCCTCAACTGGTGATAGTGTTATGAAGGCACACCTCACCCTGTCGTGAATGGGGGATCCAGTTCCTCTTGAAAGTAGAACTTATGAGTTCTGATCTCCCTCCTGTATAGGTACTGTGATACGTATGTCTGTAAATACGTTACACAGACACGGAGACACAGACAAACGCACGTATACAAAGACAAAGAAACATACACACAGACACCCTGCATACATATGCAAGCGCACACGCCCGCGCACATGGCCAGGCCTACACCATGTGCCTTACATAAAAAAACTGCTGGTGGATGATAATCATCCATTTGTTACGTGTGGTGGTGAACGATCATTATCCCATAGTTACGTGTGTTGGTGAACGATCATTATCCCATAGTTACGTGTGTCGGTGAACGTTCATTATCCCATAGTTACGTGTGGTGGTGAACGATCATTATTCCATAGTTACGTGTGGTGGTGAACGATCATTATCCCACAGTTACGCATGGTGGTGAACAATCATTATCCCAGTGTTACGTGTGGTGGTGAACGATCATTACCCCATAGTTACGTGTGGTGGTGAACGATCATTATCCCATTGTTACGTGTGTCGGTGAACGATCATTATCCCACACGTGTCAGTAAATGGCCGTAACTCTCTAAAAGTCGTCGCCATGATCCATTACCTCACTTCCTTCATAGAGGAAAAAAAGAAGAAAAAAACGGAATCATGAAATGAAATCCGTAACTCCATAGGTTGCCACCAAGCCATAAGAGCAAACACGATAAATCGTTCTCCAAGCTCGTTAACCTTTGACTTTCCATTATGACCTCCATCTCCAAGGAGTTCTGCTTCATCTCTAAGCTTAAATGGAAGATATTTCTTTCTATAACCAGTTCAGATATTTCTTTCTTCTTATAACCAGTTCTTCAGACTTTGTACGTACCACAGAGCGTTACCTCTATGGCCCAAAACGTACACTTAAAGGCAATGTTTCGTTCGGTAGAAAGTCTTCCGAAATAAGTAAGGACTCTTTCGTTCACGGGTGAAAGACGTGAAGACAGGATTACGTCTAAGAACATCACTGGCGAAGATAGCGAACATGATGGCTAACTTGCCAACTGGAGTTCAACTTTCCAGCAAGTAATCGTCTTCCCTAGGAGTAGCCAGCTTTACAGCAAGTGGCCAGGTTTCCGGCAAGTGACCAGCTTTCCAAGGAGTAGCCAGCTTTCCAGCAAGTGGCCAGGTTTCCAGCAAGTGACCAGCTTTCCAAGGAGTAGCCAACTTTACAGCAAGTGGCCAGCTTTCCAGCAAGTGACCAGCTTTCCAGGGAGTAGCCAGCTCTCCAGCACGTGACCAGCTTTCCAAGGAATAGCCAGCTTTCCAGCAAGTGACCAGCTTTCCAAGGAGTAGCCAGCTTTCCAGCAAGTGACCACCTTTCCAGCAAGTGACCATCTTTCCAGCAAGTGACCATCTTTCCAGCAAGTGACCAGCTTTCCAAGGGGTAGCCAGCTTTCCAGCAAGTGACCAGCTTTCCAGCAAGTGACCAGATTTCCAAGGAATAGCCAGCTTTCCAGCAAGTGACCAGCTTTCCAGCAAGTGACCATCTTTCGAAGGAGCAGCCAGCTTTCCAGCAAGTGACCATCTTTCCAAGAAGTAGCCAGCTTTCCAGCAAGTGACCAGCTTTCCAAGAAGTAGCCAGCCTTCCAGCAAGTGAACAGCTTTCCAGCAAGTGACCAGCTTTCCAAGGAGTAGCCAGCTTTCCAGCAAGTGACCAGCTTTTCAAGAAGTAGCCAGCCTTCCAGCAAGTGACCAGCTTTCCAAGGAGTAGCCAGCTTTCCAGCAAGTGGCCAGCTTTCCAGCAAATGACCAGCTTTCCAGCAAGTAACCAGCTTTCCAGCAAGTGACCGTCTTTCCAAGGAGTAGCCAGCTTTCCAGCAAGTGACCATCTTTCCAGCAAGTGACCAGCTTTCCAGCAAATGACCAGCTTTCCAGGAAGTAGCCAGCTTTCCAGCAAGTGACCAGCTTTCCAGCAAGTGACCGTCTTTCCAAGGAGTAGCCAGCTTTCCAGCAAGTGGCCAGCTTTCCAGCAAATGACCGTCTTTCCAATGGCGTACGCCAGCTTTCCTGTAACTGACCAGCTTCCTGCGTGCAAGACCTTCCCTGAAAGGTGTCAACGATGCCCA
>JAUUDZ010453592.1:0-12520 GCA_032361705.1 Panulirus versicolor
ACCCGGGAAAATGTCGGTCCCTCAGAACTGAGATCGACGTCAAGTGTAAGACTTGGTACGTTAATGAAAATAGGACGTTCCAAGTCATAGGGAGCACTATCGGCTCCATGGACGCTGAAGACGACTGTAAAAACCTTGGTGTTCTCCTCAGGGCTGGGGGTAGGCGAAAATACTACGGTGCCCTGCTAGAAGAGGGGCTATCCAACATCACTAGAGCCCCTTTAAAACCTCAGCTGAGGATTACGCTCCTCGTGGACCACCTCGCACCCAAAGCTGATGAATCACCTGGTGCTGGAGCAAGTCTATAAGACGCAGTTAGCACGTACGGACAGGCAGGTTAGAGTCGCGGTTCGCTGTTGGCTCCGCCTGCACCGTGTCGTGCCCAGTGCATACTTCCACACGGCGGCAAGTTATGGCGGGCTTGGGATACCGACTTGTCTCGACCGTCCAGTTGAATAAACAAGCCAGGTTCGAGAAGCGTCTTACCTCATCTGACCCGGTGATTCAGGCGGCGGTCTGAGAACCAACAGTCATGAGGGAATTGCAGTTGTTCGGGCCCCGCGTGCATTGATGGTCGACAGGCGAGCGACAAAACCAAAAGCCATCATGCATGGAGACCTAACTTAGTCAGTACCGGTGATGGGATGGGTCTCGCTCCATCTGCTGCGATTAAGACAAAAGGCTTACGACGTGATCTACGAGCCTCGTATCCCTGTTGCAGGGTCCTTCCTGAAACCAAACATTGTGGCTTCCATAGGGTCGGAGACTTGCATCATAGACAGCAAGTCTCCGGAGTTTGCAAGTGGACAGCTCAGTTTTCTATTAGTTAGTCTATTTGGTATGGCATCTACTGTATTACAGCAAATGTTCAACCAAGTTCATAATGTATAAACTATACTTTTCACTCAGTAAACTGTGGAAATATCCAGTTTACCGTAAGCACTTGTATGATTAGTTAACTGGTAGCCATCATAACCACCCGGTTCTATGATGTATATATTACCTCTACTGTATATTTTTCAAATAAATGGATGCCTATTTCCAATAAACCAAATAATTTATATGTTTATTTACACACACACGCACACACACACACTACTGGAGTTTTATAAGCAGGAGGTAAGAAAGCAGGATAAAACGTACTTTTAAACAAGGAGAAATTAAGGGTGTATTCCCCCAAGGTAACAGACCTGGAAAAGAAGACTCACGTTACCAACAACTAGCATCTAACAGAACCTAAGTGTACAAAGGCGGAGGTATATGAACACGAATATAGTGTATATTAATGAGGACTTTCATAGAAAACACAACACTCTGCAACTACCAAGATTCGAAGCCAGGGGCTTATGTATGGTAAGCGGGATCTCTACCACCATGCTATTATCGCTCTTATTGGGGAAATACGTTTCCGATTACTAGTAATCGAACACCCTTCGTCTCATATCCATGAGCAACGTGGTCTAGACCGTTCAAATCATTTGAAGCACATAATAACCGCAGATAGCATTTTACAGAACCTGACGGTACAAACGCGGAGGTATATGAACAAAAATGTAGTGCACATGAACATGCACTTTCATAAAACATATGACACTCTCCAACAGCCAGGATTCCAACCCAGGACCTTATACTTAGTTGACGGGATCGCGTGTACTAAACTATGATCACCCCTATCAGGGAAATTACTATTCGATTACTGGTAATCGGATACCCTTTGTCTCATATTCATTAGCAATGGAGTCTAGACCAGTCAAATCCAATCATGCTTAAATCAACAGTTGCTAACATTTACAAGACATAATAGTACAAACGCGGTGGTATATGAATAAAAACATAGTCCATATGAACAAGTACTTCATAGAACACATGGTACCCTCCAACAGCTAGGATTCGAAGCCAGGACCTTATGTGTGATAGGCGGGATCGCTACCTCTAGGCCATGATCACCCCGATTAGCTAAATGACTATTCGATTACAAATAATCGAATACCTTTCATATCACATGGATGAGTAACGGGTTCTAGGCTAGTCAAATCCCATCATGCTCACATTACCAGCAACTTGCATTTTACAGAACTAACCGTACAAAGGCGGAGATATATGAGCACGAATATCAAAAATATTAATGAGGAATACATGGAAGACATAATACCCTCCAACAGCCGGAATTAGAACCCAAGACCTTATATGTGATAGGTAGGATTGCTTTAGCTCGGTTATGATCATTTTTTCACCAGGAAAATGTTTATGAGATTACTAATGTTCAGATACACTACTTCTCATATCTATGATAAACCGGGTCTAGATTGATGAAATTCCATCAGGCTCACATTACCATCAACTGGGATTTTATAGAACCTATCTGTACAAAAGCAGAGGTATATGAACACTAATATAGTGCATCAGAACGGGCACTTTCATAGAACACATAACACCATACAAAAAGCCATGATTCGAACATGACATTTTAAGTGGTAAGTAAGAACGCAACCTCTAGGCTATGATCACCCCTATTAGATAAATGTCTATTCGATTACAAGTAATCGAATTCCTTCATCTCACATACATGAGCAACGATGAATAGACCAGATAAATCCCATCAGGCTCATGTTACCAGAATCTAGTATTCTAAAGAATCTAACCGTACAAACGCGGAGGTATATGAACACGAATATAGTGCATACCAACGCGCACTTTCACAGAACGCATAATACTCTCCAAACGCCAGGATTCCAATTCAGGAACGCATGCGTGGTAGACCGGAGAGCTATCCATAGGTTATAATCTCCCTTATAAGGAAAACGACTATTCGATTACTAGTAATAAAACGCCCTTTGTCTAACATCCATTTGCAACGAGGTCTAGACAGGTCAAATCCCAACAAGCTCACATTACCAGCAGCTAGCATTTTCCAGATCCTAACTGCACAAAAGGGCAGGTATATGATCATGAATATAGTGCACATGAAAGCGCACTTTCGTAGAACACATAATACCAACCATCCAAGAGCCAGGATTCCAACACAGGCGGGATAGATACCTCTAGGCTATAATCGACCCAAATAGGGAAATAACCACTGGATTAATATCAAACGAATACCTTTCATATCACATTCATAAACAAGGGGTTCTAGACCGATCAATTGCCATCAGGCTCACGTTAACAGCTGCTGGTATCATACATAACCTTACTGTACAAACGCGGAGGTATATGAACACGAATATAGTGCATATGAACGATCACTTTCATAAAAAAACATGATACCCTACAACTGCCGGGATTTGAACGCTGGAGCTTGTGTGTGGTAGGCGGGATCTCTACCACTATTCTATGATCGACCCTGTTAGGGAAATGACTATTTGAGTACTAGTAATCGAATACCTTTCTTTTCATTTCCATGAGCAACAGGTTCTAGACTGTTTAAATCCCACCATGCTCATATTACCAGCGTCTACCATTTTACAGAACATTGTTGTACAAATGAGGAGGTATATGAAAACGAGTATAGTGCGGAAGAGGGCACACCTCTATAGAACGCATAATACACTTCAACTGCCAGAACTCGAACACAGGATCTTATACGTGAGGGGATGAGGGATCGCTACAGGTAGGCAATGATCGCCCCAATTAGGAATTGACTACAAATTTACAAATATTGAATACCCTTCGTCTCACATCCATGACCGACGGGGTCTAGACCGGTCAAATCCCATCAGGCTCATTTTACCACCGTATAGCATTTTACATAACCTAAATATAAAGACGGAGAGGAATATAAACACGAATATAGTGCATATGATCACACACTATTATAAAACAAATAAAATATTCCAACTACCAGGATTCGAGCCCAGGATCTTATCCGTGGTAAGTGGGATCGCTACATCTAAGCTGCTATAACCCCTAATAGGAAAATGACTATTCAATAAGTAGTAATCGATTACCGTTCCCCTCATAAGCATAAGCAACTGGATCTATACAACTCAAATCTTATTAGGCTCACAGTATCAGCAGCTAGAATTCTATAGAACCGAACTGTACTAATGCGGAGGTATACGAGCACGAATATAGTGCATATGAATCCCCACTTTCACAGAGCACATAGCACCCTCCAAAAGAAGGATTTGAACCCAGGACCTTGTGTGTGTTAGGCGGGATTGCTACCATTAGGCTATGATCACCCCTATTAAGAATATAACTATTCGATTACAAGTAATCTAATACCCTTCGCTCACGTCCATTTGCAACGGGGTCTAGATCGTTCAAATCCCATGAGGCTCACATTACTAGCATCTAGCATTTTACAGAACCTAACTGTATAAACTCGGAGGTATTTGAACAGGATTATAGTGTATATGAACGCACACTTTCACAGAAAACATAATACCTTCCATCAGCGAGGATTCGAACCCAGGACGAAGGCTAGGCTACGATCGCCTCAATTAGAGAAATGACTATAAGGCTACTAATCATCGAAGACACTTCGTCTCATGTCCATGATCATCGGTGTGTAAACCAGTCATATCCCATTAGGCTCATATTACCTGAAGCTAACATTTTATAGAACCTAACTCTACTAACGCAGGGGGATATGAACACGAATAAACTGTATATGAACGCACAGTTTAATAAAATACATAATACCCTCCATCAGCCAGGATTCGAACCCAGGATTCTATTAGGGAAATGACTATAAGATTACTAATATACGAATACCCTTCATCTTACATCCATGACTAACGGGGTGTAGACAGGTCAAATTCCATTAAGGCTCACATTACCAGCAACGTCTATCTTACAGAACCTAACTGAACAAACACGGAGGTATAGGAACGCGGAATAATACATATGAACACACACCTTCATAAAACCTCCAACAGCTGGGATTCGAACCCTGAACCTAAGGTGTGGTAGGGGAACTGCTACCTCTAGGCTATGATCGCCCTTATTAGGGAAAGGACTATTTAATTAATGGTGGTGGAATACCCTTTGCTTTACCTCAATAAGCAACGGGTCAAATACAATCAGGATCGTATTACCTGCATCTAGTATTTTACAAAATATAATTGTATAAACGCGGAGGTATATGAACACAAATATGGTGCATATGAACGAGCACTTTTAAAAAACCGATGATGCCCTAAAACTGCCCAGGGGATTATTTGTGGTAGGCGGGATCTCTACCAATATACTATGATTGGCGTTATTAGGGATATGACTATTCGATTTCTAACAATCGAATACCCTTCATCTCATCCATGCGCAATGGGGTCTAGACTGATCAAACCCCATCAAATTACCAGCAGCAATCATTTTTGCAGCACCTAACTGTACAAACGCAGAGGGATTTAGTGTATATTAATGAGCACTTTCATGGAACACAAAACACCATCTAACAACCAAAATTCAAACCAGGACCTTAAGTTTATGATTGCCTTTCTTAGGAAAATGACTATTAGATTACTAGAAATCGATTACCCTTCGTCTCACATTCATTAGCAACAGGGTTTAGACGGGTCAAGTCCCATCAGGCTCAAATTACCAGAAAGTTGCATTTAGGAAAATGACTACTCGATTAAAAATAATCCAATACCCTTCTCTTCACATCTCATCAGCATCATCATATCCGCAGCTAGTATTTTAAGGGACCTTACTATGCAAACACGGAAGTATATGAACACTAACATAATGCTTATGAACGTGCACTTTTATAAAACACATAATAACCTCCAAAAGCCAGGTTTCCAACCCAGGACCTTACGCACAGTAGACGGGACCGCTATTTCTAGGCTATGAACGCTACTATTGGGGATATGAATATTCGATTACTAGTAACCGAATACCCGTTGTATCACATCCATGAGTGAGGGGCTCTTGACCTTTCAATTCCCTTCAGCCTCACATTACCAGGAGTTCGCATTTTACAGAACCTAACTGAACAAACTAGGAGGTATATCAACACAAATATAGTGTATGTGAACGTGAAATTTCGTAGAAAACATAATACCCTGCAACACTCAGGATTCGAACACAGAAACTTATGCTTGGTAGGTGGGATCGTTAACTCTATGCTATGATGGCCCCAATTAGGGATATAATTGTTCGATTACTTGTAATCGAATACCTTTCATCTCACATCATTGAGCAAAGGGAGCTAGATCTGTCAAATCCCTTCAGGCTCATATTACTAGCAGCTAGCACTTTACAGAACCTAACTTTACAAACGTGGAGGTATATGAACACAATATTGTGTACATGAAAGCGCGCTTTCATAGAACACATGATACCCTACAAGAGTTAGAATTCGAGGCTGGGACCAAATGCGTGTGAGGCGAACTCACTACTTCTAGGATATGATCGCTTCTATTACAAAAATGACTTTTCGATTCCTAGTAGCCGAATAAACTTCGTCTCACAACGAGGTCTAGATAGATCGGTCAAATCCCATCAGGCTCACATTACCAGCAACCATCATTTTACAGACCTTTATTGTACAAACGTGGAGGTATATGAACACGAAGAACATTCCCTTTCATAAAACATATAATACCTTCCTACAGCCAGGTTTTAAGACCAGAACCTTATTCTCGGGAGGCGGTATCGCCACCATTATGATATGATCGCTCTATTAGGGAAATAATTTCGATTGCTTGTAATCGAAAACCCCTCCATGAGCGACGAGATCTAGACCGATGAAAATTCCAGAAGACTCACATTACCAGAAGCTAGCATATAATCTAACCTAACAGCACAAATGAGGAGGTATATGAACACGAATATAGTGCATATGAACGTGCACTTTCATAGAACACATGATACCCTCCAAAAGCCAAGATTCGTACCCAGGACCTTATGCGTGGTAGGCAGAAAAGCTACCACTAAGTTATAATCGCCCCTGTTAGGGAACTGACAATTAGATTACTAGTAATCGAATACCCTTCTTTACATAATCACGAGGAACTGCGTTTTGACCGGTCAGATCCCATCGGGTTCACCTCATTTGTATCTAGCCTTTTACATAACTTAATTGGACAATCTCGGAAATATATGAACAGGAATATAGTGCATATGAACGTGCACTTTCAAAAAACTCATAATACCGTTCAACAGTCATGATTCAAACCGAAGAACTTATGGATAGTAGACGGGATAACCACACCTAGGCTATGATTAGCATTATTAGGGAAATCACTATTTGATTACTCGTTATCGAATACGCTTCGTCTAACATCCATGAGCATAGGGGTTTAGACTGTTCAAATCACAAGCTATGACCACCCTTTTAGGAAATGACTATTCGATTACTAGTAATAGAATACCCATCGTCTCTCATCCTAACTGTACAAATTCCTAGGCATATGAGCACGGATCTAACGCATATGAACGCACACTTACAAAGTACATAAAATACACTCAACAGCCAGTATTTGAGCCCAGGACCTTGTGCGTGGTAGGCGGGATCGTTAATTCTTGGCGATGATCGCTCCTATTCGGGAAATGACTACTCGATTACTAGTAATTGAAAACCCATTGTCTCACATCCATGAGCAACGAGGTTTAGACAGGTCACATCCCATCAGCCTCACATTACTAGTAGCTATCATTTTCTGAAACCTAAGTGCACCAACATGGAGGTATATGAACACAAACGTTTTGCATATGAACCTGCACTTTCATAAAATACATAATACCCTCCAACAGTTAAGATTCGATCCCAGTATCTTATGGGTGGTTATAGAGATAGCTAGCACTAGATTTTAATCGCTGCTATTAGGTAAATGACTGTTAGATTATTAGTAATCGAATACCTATCCTCTCATATCCATGAGCAAAAGTTTCCAGACATGTCAAAACATATCAAGCTCATATCATCATCATTACAGCCTTTTACAAAACCTAACTCTACAGCCTCGGAGGTATATGAACATGAATATAGATCATATGAACAGGCACTTTCATAGAACACATAATACCATCCAACAACCAGGATTCGACCCAGGGCCTTATGCTTGGCAGGTGGTATCATTACCATTATGATATAATTGCCTCTATCAGAGAAATGACTTCCATTACAAGTAATCGAATACCCATCATTTTATATCCATGAGCAACGGGATCTACACCTGTGAAATTCCATCAGTTTTACAGTAAAATACCAACATCTACCATTTTACGGAACTTAACTTTACAAACGCAGAGGTATATGAAAACAAATATAAACATGCACTTTCATAGAACGCATAATATCCACGACAGCTAGGATTCGAGCCCAGGATCTTAAGCGTGGTAGGAGGGATCTCTACCACTAGAGGTGGTTAGGTTCTGACGTTTCCCAGAACCTAACTGTACAAACTTGCACGTATATCAACACGAATATAGTGCATGAGAACGGGTATTTTAACAGAACACATAACACCCTCTAACATCCATGATTTGAACCCAGGAACTTATGTGTGGTAAGTGGAATCGCTTCTACCAGGCTATGACCACCCTATTAGGGAAATGACTATTCGATCATTATTGATAGAATACTCGTCGTCTCACAATCATGAGCAACAGGGTATAGACCAGTCATATCCTCTCAGTCTCACATTTCCAGCATCTATCCTTTTACAGAACATAACTTTACAAACATGGAGATATATGAACAAGAATATAGTGATTAGGAAAGCGCACTTTCACAGAACACATAATACCTTCCAAAAGTCAAGAATCGAACATGGGAACTTACGTGTAGTATGCGGAATCTCTACCATTATGCTATGTTCGCTCGTATTAGGAAAGACTATTTGATTACTAGTAATCGAATACACTTATCATATCCATGAGCAACGGAGTCCAGACCAGTAAAATGCCATCAAGCTCACATTACCAGCATCAAGCCTTTTACTAATCTAAACTTTACAAACTCAGAGATATATGAACAGGATTATAGTGCATATGAACGCACATTTTCATAGAACTCATAATACCATTCAACGGCCAGTACTCGGACCCAAGAACTTATGCGTGGTAGGCAGAGCGCTGCCCCTAGGCTATGATCACACCTCTTATGGAAATGACTATTCGATTACTAGTAATCAAACTCCCTTCGTCTCGCTTCCATGAGCAACGGGTTCTAGACTAATCAAATTTCGTCAGGCTCAGAAACTAACTGTACGAACGGGGAGGTATGAACAAGAACATAATGCATATAAACGAGCACTTTCAGAGAATAAATGATACCCTCAAACAGCCATGATTCGAGCCCAGGACCTTATGCGTGGTAGACAGGATTGCTACTTCTAAGCTATGATTAGCCCTATTGGGGAAATGACTATTCCATTACTAATAAGCGAATAACCTTACATCACATTCGTGAGCAAGGGGGTCTCTACCTATCAAATACCTTCAGCTTCACATTACCAGTAGCTCGCATTTTACAGAATATAAATGTACAAATTCGGATGCATATGAAAACGAAAATAGTGCATATCAACGCGCACTTTCATAGAACACATAATAACATCCAAAAGTCAGGAATCGAGCCCAGGAACTTATGCGTGGTAGCCGGAATCACTATCATTATGCTATGTTCGCCCCTATTAGGAAAACGATTATTTGATTACTAGTAATCAAATACACTTCGTTTCATAAACATGAGCAACGGGGTCTAGACCGGTCAAATCCCATCATACTCACATTACAGCAGCTAGCATTTTGCGGGACCTAGCTGCGCAAAATCGAAGGTATTTGAAAACGAATATAGTGCATATGAACATGTTCTTTCATAGAACGCATAATGATTTCTAACTTCCAGGATTCGATCTCATATACGTCGTAGGCTAGATCACTACCATTAGACTAAGATCACCCCTATTACGGAAATGACTATTAGAATACTAGTAATCGAATACCAATAGTCTGCTAACCATGAGCAATGGGGTCTAGACCGGTCAAATCCCATTGGTTTCACATCACCAGCAGATAGCATTTTGCAGAACCTAACTTTACGAAGGAACGTATATGAACACGAATTTTGTGCAGGATTCGAGCCCAGGACCTTAAGCGTAGTAGACGGGATCGCTTAAAGTAGGTTATAATCGCCCTTATTAATGAAATGACTATAATAGTTTTATCAACCGAAAACACTTCTTCGTATATCCATGAACAACGGAGTCTAGACCGTTCAAATCTCATAAGGCTCACATTCTCAGCATATAGTCTTTTAGAGAACCTAACCACACAAACTCTGTCATATCTGAACGGGAATATAATGTATATGAACGCCCACTTTAATAGCACTCATAATACCGTCCAACGGCCTAGATCCGAACCAAGGAACTTATTCGATGTATGCGAAGTCGCTTTTCCTATGCTATGATCACACGTATTAGGGAAATGACTATTCGATTATCAGTAATCGAATACCCTTTGTCTAACATCTATGAGTAACGGGGTCTAGACTAGTCAAATCCCTTCAGGCTCACATTACCTGCAGCTAGAAAGAAACTGTACAAATGTGTAGGTATATAAACACGCATATAGTGCATATGAACTAGCACTTTCATATAACAAATGGTACCCTCCAAGAGCCAGGATTCGAACCCAGTTACTTATGTGTGGTAGACGGGCTGCTACCATTAGTCAATGATCACCCTATTGGGGAAATAGCTATTTCATTACCCTTCTTCTCACACCCTTCAACAACGGGGTCAAGACCAATTGAATTCAATAAAACAGGTAGCAAATATTATGCATAAGAACGTATATTCATGGAACATACATTGAAATGATGATAATCTAACTCTATCATGTTATAATGAGTAATAATGAATATATGTGCATACATTGGTAGGTTTTCTGTACATGCTAAACTTAAACTTGCTTCCCTTGCCTATGGATCATGCAGTCTAAAAATGGTAACATACCATCATTTTCATTTTCACCAGTAAATTTGATGGAAGGTAATAAATTATTAAGTAAGGGGAGAAATGTTTGAAATTTTCATTTCTTGGCCAAAGACAAAGAACATCATCTACATACCGAAACCAAATTGCATCAGAAGGTAAGATATCCTTTAGTAATTTTATTTCCAAGAATTCCAAATGAATATTACTTAGTATAGGTGAAAGAGGGTTACCCATTGCCATACCAAATTTTTGAGCATAATATTCTCCATTGAATTGAAATACACAGTCTTTTATACACAGCTTTATTAGTTTGAATAAAACAGACTTTGAAACAGGTAAATGAATATCATCCAGAACATCAAATAGATTTTCTAAAATGTCATCAACTGGAACTTTTGTGAACAGTGAGGAAACATCGAAGCTAACAAGTATGAAATCAAAATTAACATTGATATTGTTAAGCATGTTAAGTAAATCTACATTATTCATGATACTATAATTTGATATCTTACCCACTCAAGGGCTTAATAAAGAAACTAACCATTTTGACTACTTATATATGATGGAGCCTACTGAACTCACTATAGGTCTTGCTGGAAAATTTTGATTTTATGTTTTGATAAGTCTATACATATATGGCAGTGAAGGGGACAAAGATGATAAACTTTTGATAAGAGTATCATTACCGTTCAACAACAGCTTCAGTTCTTTATTGAAATGGAAATTAACTGCTTCTAGGGGATTCTTACTGAGTTTATGATGGGCAGACTGGTAAGGATCTTTCTCTTTGAATTAAGCAACATAAATATAGTATAAGAACAGGACAAGAATCAGATGCCTTGTTTGATCATGTTAAAAACTATGATCACTGTATTGACTGGAGTAATGCTATCTCAGTAATTAACTCTAACTCCAGTACTGCGAGAAATATCATAGAATCTTCTGTTATTAAATACACAAAGAATTATAACAAATTGGATAACTTTATTATTGATAAAATTTGTAAACAATTCACCTTCTTGTCCACATAATAAGCTTATGATATGCTCTTCAGTATTTTCTCTCATTGCTTCTTTATATCATAAATAGTTGACAAACCAATACTGTATCTTATGCACCGAAACATCACGGTCCATTTTTTCAACACTTCTACTTTATTTTGGATCAGTATCAACTGGTGTTTACGTTTGACACCACGACTGACACTCTCATATGTCTTAGTAGCCATAGCTAGGGTTAGATTTAAGCAAAAGAAGCTAAGAATCTCACAATTTGGTATCACCACCAAGTGCACTGTAATAAATGTAAATAAGCAAGCCCTACACAAAACACCATCTGTGGCCGCCCAGTAAACTACTCTGGTGGCCACGGTAATTTCAATTTCCCTCACATAATTTTATATGGATTAAAGGAGATACCGAACTGTCAGTTGCCAGAAACTCGATAGTGTACCTGTATATTTTTGCTTTGTCGCTGTCTCCTGCGTTAGCGAGGTAGTGCAAGGAAACAGACGAAAGAATGGCCCAACCCACTCACGTACACATGTATAGATATACACGTCCACACACGCAAATATACATAACTATACATCACAACGTATGCATATATATACACACACAGACATATAC
>JAUUDZ010453602.1:0-11342 GCA_032361705.1 Panulirus versicolor
TCTCTGAGGACATACCATAAGTCAAGTATTCTGCTTTTACAAGGAGATGGCATTAGATGAGAATAAGAACAAGAATATTAGATGCTGTAATTCTGATATTTTGTAATTTTTGAATTTTAGGTTGTGAGGAGATATATTCATGTAGTACCATTTTTAGAGAATAGTCTGTCATACTGCTATAAAAAAAAGTCAGGTTACATGAGAGCAAAATAGAGAAAAAGGGACTCAGTACCTAATTAGTTTTGTTTAAGTCACAGAGAGGATTAGCAGATGGTGTTACATTTGGTATTTGTAGATCTGATTAGGCACAGTAATGCCATACAGTCTGTGAATCTAATCCTCTCTGCCTGGATGGATGTTACAGTGCAGTTGTAGGAGGTAGCATAAACAGATATAGATTTGCTTGTTTTAATGTTATGGGAATTTATTATCTGATACAACGCATTCTGTTTATAGGGAACACCAGGATCACCTGTACAGGAAGCCACAGAGAAACAAAACAATGCAGCAGCTGTTGAAGAACCTAAAGAAACTCATAAGCTTATGTCAGGTATGTCTGAACAGTTTCTTTTTCCCATTTTATCTTTGGCTTCTTTAGTTGGAAATTCCAGATGTGCATTATATTGGTATTGAAGCTTCAGATTATATTTATTCTGAGTAGACAATAAGTTTTTATTAAGTTTAAATGCATTATCACCTTTGGTAATTTCTTTTTGTAATTAGTTGCAACATATTTGCTGCATTTTTCATACATAACTTGTGGATCATGATGGTATTAGATTTAAACATAAATAGTATTACATAGCACAGTTATATGCCATTGCTAGGAAAGAGATCATAATGATTCTGTGTTGGTTCTTGATTACAGTATAGCCAGTAATTTTTTAAGTGAATGGTATATTCATATATGAAGGTAGATAACTAAGATACATCAGGATACCAGAAATGATAAATAAGAAATTTTGGAATTTGAAATCGCTTTAATTCTGCTATAGTAGTTTCATTGTCACAGTAACTTCTTCTACCTGAATGGTAGTACATGTGCTGTATAAATGGGATCAGCAACATCCTTTGAAATTTTTTGTTTCTTGTATTTATAAATCTGTATTATTTTAATGCACATTATTTGTTTTTACAGTGTTATGTTCACATTTATTGTAGAGGATCAACCCTGCATCTTCTTTTTTTCTGATGAATTAGAAACTGATTATTCATAGGATTAGTTTTCAAGTATGTAACAACCCTTTCGGTATTCTGTAGTAGGTCACTTGAGATTAGATTGCCTGAAGGTTGTAGATGTGTAGTAATCTGGCTCATCATCAGCAAGAATCGTGAATGCACACACTGTTGAACTTTGAATGTTAAACTTTTTCTTTCTCTACATAATTATTGCAGAGGAGAAGCAGAGTGGACTGTAGACGAGGAATATTGGAGTGTGGGTGGAGTTGATAGGGTGAGATATTGTAAAACACATAATTTCCATTGCCTGCTTTGGGAGGATATCATATCAGTGATTCTGAAGTGAGAACTGTGTTCTGCTTATTCAAGGCTTAACGTCAAAGTCTCAGTAATGAAATTGCGTGTTTGAAGATTGAAGAAACTTGTGAACATGAAATGATCATTGCCCGAAACCTCATTATGATGATGAATTATTAAATTTCACGATGATTTAGTGTAGGATACATACTAATTTGATATATAGACTTCTGTGTTTGCTTTTCATGCATATATGTACACAGATTTTGGATCAAATGCAGCAAAACCTTGTAATACACTATAAGATGTGTTCATGGATGAGACTGTGTATCTATAAAATTTGTATTTAGTCAGTTATAGAATGGTTCCAATGGAAATTCCTACCAACCAATGTGTGACTCATGATTGATTTTTTTTCTTTTTACAATTTCATGTAGAAATATAGGTTTTTTTTTAACATGTCCTCGACATTTACAGATGAATACATGTGGGAAAGTCATGCACATTGAGAGTAGTGTAAAAAAATGCCATAGATAATAACTTAATGATTGAATGATTATAAAGTTCAATTCAGTAGGAAAAAAGAATATCCTCTTTTCTTGAATTATTTAGAAGACCAAAATGATATGGGCACATCACATGACAGCACAACCAGTGCTACTGCAACTACCATCATCATTACCAACGATCAGCACTGATAGCATCACCACTCCTAACCATCATCAGTACCACTACCAGTCAGTACCACCACTATCAACACCACAATTACCAAACACTGCCACCAGTCCCACTAACCATCATCAGTCAAAAGTAACAGGAAATACATAGAAACTGTAATTCAGGGGCAGGAGGGTGTGGATGACATGTTTGAAAACTAACCTAAAAGAAAGAGATAGAAAGACTGGGGTGTGAATTTCATGTTTGAGAGGCCTTTTGTAATAATTGGCATGTGACTTTTCATTCTAATGGAGATTGTTTTCTCACTTTACTGAACTTAAGGAGAAAGGAGATTGTTCAAACTACAGAGGTATAATTTTTTTGAGTATACCTGGTAAGTTGCATGGGAGGGAATTGAGTGAGAGGGTGAAGGTATGTATAGAGCATCAGACTGGGAAAGAGCAATGTGCTTTCCAAAGTGGTAGTGGGTGTGTGGATCAGGTGTTTGCATTGAAGAATGTGTGTGAGAAATAGCAAAACAGATGGATTTGTATATGGCATTTATGGATCTGGAGGAGGCATATGAATTGGTTGATACAGATGCTTTGTGGAAGGTCTTAAGAATATTTGGTGTGGGAAGTAAGCTGCTAGAAGCAGTAAGAAGTTCTTATCAAGGGTGCTAGGTGTGTGTACGAGTAGGAAGAGAGGAAAGTGAATGGTTCCCAGTGAAGGTTGGTCTGTTGCAGGAGTGTGCGTAATCACCATGTTTGCTAACTTTGTTTATAGATAGGGTGGTGAGGGAGGTAAATTCAGGAGTTTTGGAAAGATGGGTGAGTATGCAGTCTGTTGGGGATGAAGGAGCCTAGGAAGTGAGTCAGTTGTTGTTCGCCATAGAAATTTTAGAGTTTGAAATTGCTTTTATTCTGCTGTAGTAACTTCATTGTCATAGTAATTTCTTCTACCTGAATGGTGTTTGATTTGAGTGAGAAACTGCTGAAGTTGGTGACTGGCTTTGGAAGAGTGTGTGAATAGAGAAAGTTGAGAGTTAAATGTAAATAAAAGCAAAGTTATTAGGTTCAGCAGGGTTGAGGGAGAGCTAATGTGAATAAAAGCAAGTTTATTAGGTTCAGCTTGATTCAGGGACAAGTTAGATGGGATGTGAATTTGAAATAAGAAAAATTGGAGGAAATAAAGTGTTTTAGATATCTGGGGGTGGACTTGGCAGTGAATGGAAGCATGGAAGTGGAAGTGAGTCAGAGGGTGGGAAGGGGGCAAAGGTTCTGGGAGCAGTGAAGAATGTGTGGAAAAAGAGAAAGTTTTCTTGTTGGGCAAAAATGAGTGTTTTGGAGGAATGGTAGTTCTAGCAATATTATATGATTGTGAGGCATGGGTTATAGTGTTGTGCAGAGGAGGGTGGATGTGTTTGAAATTAAATGTTTGAGGACAATATATGGTGTGAGATGGTTTAATCTAGTAAGTAATGAAAGGGTAAGAGAGATGTGTGGAAATAATAGTAGTTGAAAGAGCAGAAGAGGATATGTTCAGATGGTTTGGGCATATGGAGAGAATGAGTGAGAAAAGGTTGACAACGACTATATATGTGGCAGAAGTGGAGGAAACAAGAAGTGGGAGACCACATTGGATATGGAAGAATGGAATGAAAAAGATTTTGAGCAATTTTGGTCTGAAAATGCAGGAGGGTGTAAGGCATGTATGGAATAGAGTGAATTGGAAAGATGTAGTATACTGGGGTTCAATGTGCCATCAGTAGACTGAATCAAGGAATGTGAAATGTTTAGGATAAACCATAGAAAAGTTTGTGGGGCTTGGTTGTGGATAAAGAATTGTGGTTTTGGTATATTACACATGACAGCGAGAGAAAGGATATGGGCTGATGTGGCTTTCTTCATCTGTTCCTGGTGCTACCTCACTGATGTGGGAAATGGCAAGCAAGTATGAAAAAAAAAGAGACATTAAGTGAATAATGTATCTGTTTTAGTAAACTTGTTTGCCATGTCTGTATATAATGCAAGAATGTACAATTTACCTTTGACTATGGCAGTTTATGAAGTTTAGTTGAAAACTCATGATATGACTTGTCACAATTGCTTGTTTTAGCACTTTCAGCTGCATAGCAATAAGTTGTACTGTATGTACACTGGAGCCCAGGTTTAGAAAATATCTTGTTTCACTGAAATAGGAATTTGATTATTTTTTGTTTTTGGATGATCTTGTTTTCTTCTAACAAGGTCTTGTCATATCACTTTAATAATTATAGTTTAAGAGAATTTGCAATATTGCATATAATTCAGTCAGTTGGCATTGATGAGGTTAAATTTGTATTCATCCATTCACATCCTCCGGCTTCAGCCTTAGTGATTATGGTAGTAGTCCCAGAAGATGTTAATGATTGCATATTATGTTTGGGGGCCGACAACAGTATGTCTGAACTTTCAGTTTATAGTGTATAGAGTACTATGTTACTGTATGGTATCAACAAAGTCCAACTCATAGCTGATGCCTGTTGTCAAAGACAACAGCCATATTCATAACTAGTAATGCAAGTGACATGAATACCAGCATCCATATGTATCAACAGAATCTTCTCAGCTTTAATTCTCATATTCATAATGCCAATCAGAATAAATTTTGAAGTGGTAATGTAATTAAAGTAGGATTTTTTTAAGGGCGTGACGTAATGTTTCATGGTAAATAAGTGTACATCAGTTGGTGGTGTTATATTTGCAAGAACAAGCTGGAAGAAGATTGGTGTGTTCCATTTTCTGTGAGAAAAGGAATAGATGAAGTCTATACTTACTTCATGAATGTTTAATTTTGAAAAACAGGGTTCCTTTATATATGCACCTTATATTTCATTATGTGCAGTAAATGTTAGATATGCTACAATCATTTATAAGATTTTCTGTTTCATTACTGAACACTGCAGTTATTAAATTTTATATGCAAAATGATTAAAAGCATTTGTTTCCATGTACTTTTTAAATCAGAATGATATGTTTCATTAGCTATTTATTGAAACGTGGGCATTAATGACTGAACATATCATATTTGACACTCGTGGTCTTGGTAAAAGTGCCGTATGTTGTATTTCTTTCTCTTTCAGAGCATTGGCATGGTTTTCAGTGCTAGGATCAAATGAAAATGACAGAAAATTAGTGAGTAAGGCCCTACATACAGACAGATTCATAAAGTCTTTGTTGACTCATGATATCACGAACTTGATATGACCTAATGAGCACTTCCATATGTATCTAAGAGACAGACATTAAACCAGTTTTGTTATCCTATAAGATACTTATTTTGAAACTTTAGGGAAGAGTTGTTTGCTACAAGAAGAGTGACGTATGCTTGTATTACATACAAAGTAATCTTTGTCTCTGGATATTTGTCAGTATCATGGGCACCAGTTTCTTCCTGCTTCAGGATTAGATGAACGAATGTTGGAAGTCATCAGGTTTCTGTTTTTGAGATTATTGATATGATAATATTACTTAAGAAATATGCTAACTTCAGGTGATGATTTTTGAAAGTTTGTAATCATGAATTGTTTATTTAGTAGGAAAATATGTACAGCAACTGATAAGCTCAGAATAATGGTTCTCACAAAATCTTTACAGATTCAGCTTACATAAATCAAAGCTGGGATTGGTTATACTAGATTAGATAGCCACCATTGTAAAGTTTCTTTTACTGAATTATTAAAAATTTGCTTTGAGGTTATAGGAATGGTGCTCATAGAAAGAAGAGCTTGCTTGCAGATTATGGGAAGTGCATAATAGCTGCAACACTGCTTTCATTTAGATTAGACCTTGCAGATTGAGGAAGACCTCCAAGAAATACAACACTAATTACCTGTAGATGAAAGCTTGCAGGATGAAGGAAATCACCAGTAGAGAGAACATAAACTCTTTTAGGTTAGACTTGCAAGCTTTCTGGGTATATTTGGGAACTGCACTTAATCACTTTTGATACACAGTAACCTTAGTTGGGGTCACTAATACCTTAACTCATTTTCAAGGTGAGGGATATCGTAGTTCTTGTAAGATTTTCTTTTATGCTGTAAAACTAATTTATCTCTGTTATCACTGAGTCTGTTCTCAACTATTTGGGGTGGATCAGGTGCATGCAACCTCTCAGTACACTCATACACATCCTTAACTGTGTTCACAAAAACAAATGAAATTTTGATTTGAAACAGATGTGGATTTTTATCTTATGCAGTTCCTCTGTTCTTGATGCTACCTTGCTGATACAGAAAGGCAAATACGTATAAGAAATAGTTGAATTCTTGGGAAAGATATCTAAACTTTGATATTTTATTGAGATTTTCTTTTGAGATTTAAACTTATATGAAGGCTCCTTTGGTATTCTTTTGAGTTTAGCAAGTATTGAAATGTAATGGATGTACTCTGAAAGATAGTTGAAACACCAAGCTTCCAATTTTTTTTTTACTAAGCAGAGCTTAGAGAGCACATACTTCAGTATTTACCAAACTAAGTAAAAAGGCCATCATTAATCAGTAAGTTTAAACTACTTTACTGAGGTATTTTGTTAAACAGGAAATTCATGATTTGCAGAAGACCAGAGTATGATATTACAAAGCAGGTGTCAAGGTAGAGCCTGATATGAGAATCGTCAGCCAGGATATTAAGATGACCAGGAATGCTTCCCTCTTGATCATATTAAGAGTTGTATTTATGTAATCATTAAGCTACTGATGGAGAATGATTCGTATCAGATTTGCTTCAATGTTCATATGTTCTTTTATAACTGCCTTGCTTGCGTTAATTCTCAAAAGCAAATGAGCTGTGTTGTGTTGTTAAAACATATTCAGGCCTTTAATCTGAAAGACTATTAGAAGTTAATCTAGATTATTTTAATCAGAATCTTTTGGTTTACTCATTGTTGGTTCATTAGTTATTATTTTAGAAGGAGTAACAAGAACAGTTGGGTAGGCAGCTTCATTCTTTTTTAACTTGATTCAGCTGCAGAACTTACATAATTTCAGCTGTTATTTTAAGCTACAGTCATGAGTACATGCATTCTTATACTATGTGAAGTTTATGGATACTTTGATTTTCCTAATATAGATTTACCCTTTATTAGAAGGCAGTCCTTGAGAAAACAAAAGGATGGTAGCCAAAGACATAGCTGGAAGGCAGCATTCAACTGGCTCCCATAGGCTGCTCTAGTGATGACTGGGGACATTGAATGTACTCTCTTCGTTCACAGCAGTCTGTTGTGGATGACTAAGGCAAATGCTAAATTAGTTGATCTTGATAATGGGAAGTTTTTTATTTTTCCATTCACCTATATAATGGAATGAAAAATGCCCAAAAGCAGCATTTGGCATATTTGTAAATTTCAGGCTGACCCACACTGATAGGATTTCCTCTCTTTGGTTAACTCATTAGTAGAGCATAAATAGACAGTGGATGTTCTAACATTACAATTTTTTTAATAAGGGGTTGATTAAGATAGATTTTCATGAGCAGATAATAGAATGAGTTCTAGACTTGTAAAATTTTGTCGGACATTACAAGGCTTCATTTGGTTGCATGCCTCTTAGCTACTAACAACCCTTTTGGTCATGTATATCTGCTTGACCATGTTGATGTTACAGTAATAATAATCTTACCGGTTTACTAGATAGAGCTTCTGCCTGAAGATTTATAATTTTATAAATGTTATATTGCATATCCAAGTAATTTTTGTAAAGCCTTATACGAATTTTACTGTGACTTTAATGTCACACTAGAGCACTCATAAGGCATTATTACTAGTACTATAGTAGGCTTTAATGTCTCTCAGGTGTCTAGGCATTGATATTGTGTTTTTATTAGAAGTTCAATCTGTTCAGCTAGTTCTACTCTCATAGGTATGTCATCTGAAATTACACAGTTCTCTCAGGAAGATATTGCCATTTTGATTGCCGTGATTAGTAAACTGAATCGTATATTAAGACTACTTTTCGTATTGGTATTAGCATAGATCAGCTACTTTGTATGTGTTCCTAGAAAAATACATGTGTTTGTGGATTAAATTGATGTGCCTGTAGCAGATTACAGCTGTAAGTGCAGATTTATCTTGCAGAGTTTTAGATAACACTGGTGAATGTGAAGGGTGCAAGTGCATGGAAATGGCAGATTTTATTAGGAATGGCAACTTAGATCTGTTACTTGTGTGTGTGAGACCAGACTAAAGGGTAATGGTGTGATTAATTAGAGTTGAGTGAAAGGAGTGAGGTTGAGGTCTTATATTTAGATAGGTATGTGATGAAAGATCTAAGGTGTTAATGAAAGATAAGTAGGTTGAAAAGATGATTGACTGGTGACACAATTCATGTGTGATGGAATTCAAGTAAGAGTCGTTGACATAGATGAATGGGTATGAGACCATGGAACAGTGATTAATTGGTAGGTAAGGAGCTTCAAAATGAATTAGTGGTAGATATAGTAAAAGGGTGTGGGGAGTCTTTGCATTTGTAGATGTAAGTATTTTGCCAAAATACTTGAAACAAAAATGTCCATTAGTATGCCGTGGTCTAAAGAAGTTAGAGTAGAAACAGTGTGATTAACATTTCATTTTGTGGAGGAGATTATAATTGAAAAGGTGGTTGTTGTTTGGATGATATCTGTGTGGTTTAGTAGGGGCATTTCAGAACACATATGATAGTGTAAACTAACATTTTAGATGGTTAAGGACAAAAATTATAAAAAAGAGATACAAAAGGATGAAATAAGTATAGAATGAAGTTGAAGTGATGAGTGTGCAACTGTGGGTTTAGGATGTGGAAAGGGAGACATAGCACAGTGGATCAAGGATAGAACTATGTTGAGAGAATAGATATTTAAAGACAGGTTGGGACTTGTAGAAAATTTTGATAAATGGGGGCTAAGTGCAAGGATGATAAGGTTATGATAAAAAAAAGATTTTTCCCCCAATTGCATCTCCTTCCATAGGGAGGTAGTGACAGACACAAAGAAACAACAGCCTCTTTTACACGTGGATTTTTTTTCCTGGTTGCATCTTCTTCCTGTGGGAGGTAGGGCTAAATACAAAGAAACAACAGCCTTACTTGCACACATACACTCACTAACTATCATATATCATGTACTGCAACCAGAGCCTACCATTTGCTCCCAAACCCTACAGACTAATCTATGGTATACCATGACCTCTTCAAATGCTGTGGTTCTGCTCATTGACAACATGGCACTCTCCACATACCACATCAGTCCATCTCATTTTATCCTATGTATGCCTTTCACCCTTCTGAATGTTCAGGCTCTGATATAGCAAAGCCCATGTCATGCCATCTTTTCATCTCATTAGTTTCCCCCCCACCACTTCCTCCTTCCAATTCTAACATGTTGATCCTCTAAGACAGTCTTTCTTTCTTTCATGCTTCTTTGTCATTTCCCATGTTAATGAGGTAGCACCAGGAGCAGGCAAAGAATTTGCCTCATCTATTCACTTCCACTTGCTAGCTGTCATGTATAATGCACCAAAATCAGAGCCCCAGGAGCAGACAAAGAAATTGCCTCATCTATTCACTTCCACTTGCTAGCTGTCATGTATAATGCACCAAAATCAGTGCCCCATATCCACAACCAGGCCCACTGTATACCACATTACTCCAGTTCACTCTACTCCTTGTACACCTAATACCCTCTTGCATGTTCAGGCCTAAACGTTCAAAACCTTTTTCACCCCATCCTTACAAACATCTCCAGCATGACCTCCCCTTCTTGTTGCCTTCACCTCTGACACATACAACCTCTCTAGCAACTTTGCCTCTCTCATTCTCTCCATATGTCTCTCTACCATACTCTTCTTACAACCACATCTCTTTCTTACCCTATCATTTCTTATTTGATCAACCCCTACTAATACTATATTGTCCTCAAGAGGCTCATTTCCAACGCATCCACCCTCTCATGTACTTTTTTATTTATGGTCCATTCCTCATATCCTTACAACACTATTGGGACTACATTACCATCAGACTTGCCAATCTTTGCCCTCACAAACATTGACCTCTCTTTCCACACACTTCTTAATGCACCCAGGACCTGTAGTCATCTAAGTATCTAGAAAAGATGTGACATTGTTCATAGAAATATATTTTGCGATAGAAGTAATGTAATGCTTGTGAAAGTTTTAACAGTGGCATGAGCTGCAGCTTGAACTTGATAAGTAATTTCATCAGAGCTGTGCACTGTTACCATGATATTTGATGATTTTGCATATAGGGCAGAATCTAGAATAACATTGTAAGATAATAATGACAAATTAGTTGCAATTAAGTTTGAATGGAGAAAAATTGGAGGAAGTGAACTGTTTTAGATATCTTGGAGTGGACGCAGCAGTGAACTCAACCATGAAAGTGGAAATGAGTCATATGGTTGTGGAGGGAGTGAAGGTTGTGGGAGCAATGAAGAATGTGTGGAAAGAGAGAACGTTATCTCGGAGAGCAAAAATAGTTATGTTTGAAGGAATAGTTGTTCCAACAATGTTATATGGTTGCGAGGCATGGGCTGTAGATAAGGTTGTGCATGTGGATAAAATGGAGATATTTATCTTAACTCGATCTATGTTTGCAGAGGGAATAGAAATAATTTTGAATTGCTGTAGTAGTAAGTATTTTTTTTTTTCTTCAAATGAGACAAAAGTGAAGGATACTTATGAATGACATGTGAAGTCTTCTACACTTGATCCACTCCATATAAATGACATTGGAGTTCATACTCTGTAAAATCATCTGAGATCTCCTTTATTTAAAGATGGAGCGTTTAGAACAGTTTGAGACACTGCTTTTCATTTCATTGATAGTCCGAGCTTGGCCTCATTTCACTCTGTCTTATATACTGTTATCAGTTGCAGTTGTTTTAGCTAAATTTCACTAAGCATATATCTGACCAGTCATGTATGTCGCCAGAGTCTGGAATACTCCATACTTTTCTGATATGATTTGAATATTTTTCAAAAATCACTTACACCGTTTAGAAACAGTGCTGACCTAGAACCCAATTAGGAAATCATGAGTTGCAATTACATAGTTTGAAAAGACACTTTTGGATGTATTCTCTCTTCACTTCCAGTTAGGTCATTTTCACTCCACCAAAGGAGTCTTCTCCTCATGTCTGTTTGGGAATCTGTACCAAGGGCCTCCGGTGGAAGATGAT
>JAUUDZ010453613.1:0-12520 GCA_032361705.1 Panulirus versicolor
CGACGTGCTGTCAATGGATTGAACCAGGGCATGTGAAGTGTCTTCGGTAAACCATGGAAAGTTTTGTGGGGCCTGGATGTGGAAAGGGAGCTGTGATTTCAGGCATTATATATGACAGCTGAGACTGAGTGTGAACGAATGTGGCTTTTGTTGTCTTTTCCTAGTGCTTCCTCATGCGCATGCATGGGAGGGGGTTGTCATTTCATGTGTGGCGGGGTGGCGATGGGAATGAATAAAGGCAGACAATATGATTTATGTACATGTGTATATATATGTATATGTCTGTGTATGTATATATATGTATATGTTGAAATGTATAGGTATGTGTCTGTGCGTGTGTGGACATGTATGTATATACATGTGTCTGTGGGTTGGTTGGGCCATTCTTTCGTCTGTTTCCTTGCTTTACCTCGCTAATGTGGGAGTCAGCGACAATGTGTAATAAATATATAAATAAATAATTTTTGTGTATACATGTATTGTCATTATTTTATTTTTTGGTGGAGGGGGGTTCATTATTTACATTTCTTATTTTGCGCTATCAAAAATAAAGGACTAACCTAAATATTACTAACATTTCATATGACAAGACTTCCTGTATGCTTTCTCAACTGCACATCATCCACACTTGTCATATTTTTGATATGAGAAACATATCACTCCTGTTCTTATTTGCCATATCTTCCCTATATCTGTCCATTGTGTATATTCGAACATATTTATGTTGATGATATTTATTTAGGTAGACAGACTTAAACCTGCTGATGAACATAATACACTTATAGTATTATTTTGTCTTTGTTGATCATTCTAGGGACCCCAAGTATTGGTATTCCTACCCTATCCTCAACTTAAGGACCCGGATTGTAATTCTTTTTATCAACCGTTTCAATGCTAATAACCTTTTTTTTTTCCATTGCTGCTGACCCATTTTAACCTTTTAAATGTTAATTTTTTTTCACTGCTGCTGACGCATTTTAGGTAAGAAATTTTGAATTCCTTTCACTCACAGCAAAGATGCCAGATGAGATGTTACCATCACAATTAGCACAGACAAAATGTGGCTTTTAGGCTTATGGTGTAACAAAGTGACACCCAGCAGTGTTACAAGATACCTTATAATTAGTTTGTGTCTGAGTAATAGAAGAATTGTTATTCTACTCTTTGCATATACCTCCATGTCCTTACATATTTGCATGTCCACACCTCAGTTTAGTTTTACACTTGAGTTCATTTATCAGCTATTGTATGAGGTATGGACATGTAACTTCGTGAGCAGATGCTTATTGGTGATCATGTGTAACTTCGTGAGCTGATGCTTATTGATGATCATGCGTAACTTTGTGCGCAGATGCTTATTGATGATCATGCATGCACCAAAGCATTCTATCTATAGCAGGTCACCCTGGCCTTCATTTCTTGCCTCAGAGACAAACTTTGTAAATGGTGATTAACTATGCCATTGGATGGTTGACACAAATTGATTCAGGTAAGTTTTCTGTTGATGGTGATTAGTCATTTCTGGAAGGCCAGGGAGAATTTTGAAGACCTTAACCAGACAACCACACATTGTACCTCAGCCATTGCAGTAAACCCTTATAATGGCCAAAAAAGTAACTTACACCTAATAGTGGACAGAAGTAATGATTATTGAGTTTTACATTTTTTATTGTAGGAAAAATAGTGGCACAGTCAGAGTATTGAAAATGATATATTTGATTTTTCAGAAATACTGTACTGTGCATGGGATCATATGCATGCAGTAATGAAAAGTCAATGTTTACCTGTATTTTTTCTGAACCTTTTCACCAGGACAACTCTTCTCTCTTATGCCTCAGTAGCTGTAACTGATGATATTGTACAGCTGTTCAAAATGGATAAGATCTACCACTGTGCACCTTTTTCAGGAAATAAAGGATTTACTAGACACTGCCAAAGAAGATCCAGTGTGGCAACGAGTTCCTGTTGAAGAAGAAGCACATGTGGTCTCTGACTCAACATGTGAGCTACACAGACATATTAGAGAGGATGTTTGTAGTCAGTCTGGAGATAATTCATCTGAGGTTGACCTTGAGGTTGGCATTGTTGAAAACTATTATGATGCTGAAGACCCATCACAGAAAGAACTTACACAGGTATGTATCCATTCTGCCTTTTATTGGATGTAGGTTGCAAACTTAACACTATGGTAATGGCATATTGTTCACTCATTTGGACCATATTAAATGATTGATTGACATATATGATATTAACCTATTCATGTTATGCATGTTAGGCAGATCTCATGTCAGTAAGGGAAAAGATTGGTATGTTTGACTGCTTAATAGTCTATGGGAGTGTTGTATGTATACGAGGTATGGGCTGTTGATGAAAAGGTACAAAAGAGGTTGGATGTCTTGGATATTAAATGCTTAAAGAAGTATGTTGTGTGAGGGATGTTGAGAGATTCAGAAATGATATAGATAGAGAGAGGTTTGGTAGTAAGAAGAGGGTGTGCTGGAGAGGTTTGGACATGTAGAGAGGATGAGTGGAGCAAGGGTATACATGTCAGAATTGGAGGGGACAAGGGAAAAGGGGAGACTGAATTGAAGATGGATGGATGGAGTGAGAGATGCTTTGAGTAAATGAGGCATGAACATGCAGGAGGATGTGAGGTATGCATGGTAAAAGCAGATTGGAGTGATGTGGTATACAGGTGACATTATGCTGTCAGTGGGCTGAATCAGGGTTTATGAAGTGGTAGAGGGAAACCATGGAGAGGCCTGTGGTTCTTGGCATTGGATAGGGTGCTCTAGTTTTGATGCATTATACATGACAGCTAGAGAAGAGTGGAAGAAAACAAATAAGGCCATTTTTTGTGTGCTCCTTGTACTACCTCACTACATGGGAAATGATGAACAGGTTTGAAAAAAATACATGCATGAAGTACTTTCTTTATTGTTTGATTAGAATATGAGGTGATATAAGATGGATTTGGAGTAAAGAATATTGATGAACCCCTATATTTCTTTGGATGTCAGTCTCTACTTAGCAGTGTGATATTGGTGTCAATGTACATATGTAATATCCCACCAGAAATTGGATTTCATTCACTGTGTAGAATTTGTTTGTTGGAGATAGACTGCAACCCAAACAAGGAGGGATTCTTTGAAGCTGCCAGAAGGTCACTTCGTATGTTCCATGTGTGTGGCACCCCCTCTGTGCTCCTGTAGCCTTTGGTTCCCACAACCCTTGGCACCCACTGCTGTGCCCCAGCCACCCTTGGCACCCACCACCACCCAGGAGCTCCTAATTACAAATGAATAATGGTTTTGATATTGGCACTTAATTGTATATAATGATGATGGCACTTTTAATAAACTAGGAATGGTTAAGCCTTAATTCATGAGAAAGATGTTTTTTATGATTTTTTTTTGCAGCTGTTTGTGAACTGAAATAAGAAATAACATTTTATTGCTTGAGCAGTGAAGTTAGGTTTTCCTTAACTAGGAATGATAAACTTCTAAGTAGAAGAAAGTAATTGTTTTGATGTTTGCCCTTAATCATGAATATGCCCTTAATCATAAATAAATGTAATATCTTATAGCTAAACTAGGAATGGTCTTAATTCATGAGGAAAAGAATAATGTTTTTATGATTTTTGTGCAGCTGTTCATAAACAGAAAAAAGATATATGATTTTGTTTTTTGAGCACTGAGGGTGAGGGCCATAAAACTCATTTGCACACCAAAAGGGTTGGTGAAATAGTACAAGCTGGTGAGGTTTTTGGATAACTGTTACTGTGATGTTACAGTTGTTTTAAAAAATGCTGAAGAAACCTTGGTGTTGATGGCTTGAAGTATGAATTATGATTTTCACTAAGGTCACAAAGTTGTATTCTCCCAGTTCTAAAGCCTTGCTAATATAGTTTCATATCAGTTGTCTGCATGTAAGTAATTATGAAACTTGAAATGTGTACTCATCTCTCAGATGTTAACACTAATGGAAGATAACTCATTCCACTGGAGGCATTTCATTTTGACAGATGTTATGATTGCAGAAATTTATGATTTATTAGTCTGAATTGCTTGACAGATCTATGTATTATTGTTCTTTTTCTGCCATGAACTGCATTTTCATGTGTTTTCGTTTACTTTGATAGAGCCTACAATGTCTGACTTTATCCTGCCCTGATGTTGTATCTGATGCTGTGGACACAAAGAGGATAGAGCGTGACCTTATCACATTTGAGGAAGACGCTGAGTTAGTTTCATCAAGAGTTTCATCCCCAGAAATCATTCAGTCCATACCTCAGGCACATGCTGTGGTTAGTGGCTATTGTTAGTCATTTGCAAAAACTTCAAAAGTTGCTTTATTAGCATGGAGACAAGGTGTAGTCATAGGGTGGTTGAGTGGAGTGAGAGGACATTGTCAGTTAGGGCAGAGATAGTATGTTTGAATGTTTAGTAATCCTGACACTGTTGATGGTGGTGAGTCCTTAAATGCAAAAGAAAGGAAGAAGATAGATGTGCTGGAAATGAAATGTGTGAGTACAGTATATCATGTGAAGTGGTTTGATCATATAAAGAATGACAAAGTGAGAGTTGTGATTGTATGTTTATTATGATAGAGACCTGACTAGGATGTTCTGAAATGGTTTGGACATAGAAATGATGAACAATGACGATAAATATGCTAGAAGTGGAGGAAGGGGGAATACCTATGAGAGCCTGTGATAAGATTTTGCCAAATAAGTCTAGTGATTAGTGCTAACTGCAAATATATTAGGTGGACATTTTCTGATGCTACACTTATTATGTATCCTTGGTTCATGTGGGACTGACTTCAATCATATATCTTATTTTAAATATTTCTATAGTTGTGCTAAATATTTATCTTATTATTTCTGGATGTATGTATATTGAATGGTCTTTCCATCTTTTTTCAGGGCTTTTGTAATTTTTGCATATCTTTTTGGCATCATTGAGGGGAACAGATTGGGAAGTGGCTTCAGACAAAGAGGTGAAGAGATTGAATGAATACTTTGAAAGTGTTGAATATGTTAAACAATAGGGTGGCAGATGAAGGATGTTGCAACATGGTACTGTAAAAAGTCTGTCTCATTAAATGTTTTACTTCCATGCAGGTGCCTCTAAAAGAAATGGCCAAAGAATCTGTTGAATCGCTGAGAGAATCGGTAGTTGATAAGGATCAACTAGTGATAGCTACATCTCAGTGTGAAGAGACTGTCATTTCCAAGACATTTCATTCTGATTCAGTAAGCATTTCTAGTGGGTCATTTTCAGAATTGGACTCGGAAGACCAAGCTATATTGAATGAGTCTGATTCTGAAGCATCTGACCATGAATACTATGTGGTCAACCTACCTGAGTGTTTCAACTTGAGCTCATCTCACAGTGGTAAGTGTAGCACAGATTTTGTGTACTGAAAAATGAAATTTTTCCCTTACTAGTTGCATGTACTTTTGATGGTCATAGAGAAGTTGACAAGAATGAATGATTGTCACATAAAGTAAAATGAGATAGATATGTATGGGGTCCAGCATGGAGATGATTGTGGTTGAAGGGATACACAGGATTCTGGAATACAGTTTTAGGTTGTACATCTTTAAACAGATATAAATAAATACAAGTGTTATAGGTATATAAATGAGTTATTTAAGAGGAAATATTGTATGTGGTATGACTTGATGGAATGAAGAAAGTAATGAGAGGGTGTATGAGAAATTTACCATGATAAGGCATGTAAAGAGAATGAATTACAGAGTGTTAGAGTGGGTGAAACAATACTTTGAGGTAGTTTGGGCAGGTGGAAAGAATGTGAGATAGGTAGTTTACATGGTTAGTGTATGATAGTATGATTGAAGAGGTTGATGTGAAAGGAAGACCACATCTGACATGGAAAAATAGAGTGGAAGAGTACTGCAGGGAGAGAAATTGTGGAAGAATGTGTGGAATGGTGCATGTGAGCAAGGCATATAAGGACAGGCATAAGCAGAGACTCTTTTGCTGCATCCGCTCCCTTTATGGGAGTTCCTGGAGGGAATGGGTGTCAGAGAGAAGACATAAACAAAATAGTATGTGATATATTTGTCTTAAGAAAGAACAGAAAAGGCATTAAGTATGTCAGGAATACAGATAGTGTTTTTTTGTCCAGCACAGATGATTGGAATGCCACTGCATATGAAATTCCTAGTATCTTTCAGTACCAGTGCATTTTATGGTAGAAGGTATCCATATGATATAATCAAGCATATTTTGGCATACTCTCTATGCTTATCTAAAGTTTCCACCTCTACAGTTGTTCGGTAGCTAACATTGCCACTTTACATTGTTGTTTATAGTCTTCTCTGCTAGCTTTAATTGACTCTTACCTTTAAAGTGGTCCATACTCATCATATGGGAAAATTTGTATATGACTATTTCATGTATCCTGTAATTATGTCATCATAGTCCAGCAAGAAGTCATTGGACAAACTACATTACTAACTACATTATAAAATCAAAATTAGTAAATGATTGCAGAAAGATGGGAGTTCTGATTGTAAAAGAGAATTTAATTTTGTTTCAGCAACTATTCAGGAAAGTAAAGCCCATTAAGAGCAACTAGTTATTCAAGTGTTTTTGCTGAATTAGACTTGACAAAAAACTATTGCTGGTTGGAAAACTCTAGCCAGTTCTGAACTGAAGCAGCACTGAGGATGTACCAAGTTGAGGACATTTATGATTAATTTATAGTTTGAATTGTACTTTTATTATCGTTTATGTTAGTTATTGTCATAGATTGCAAGAGAAATGCACTAAAAGATTTGCATGCAAAAGTAGAATTTTTTTTTTTCTATTATACTTGATCGCCGTTTCCCATGTCTGCAAGGTAGTGCCAAGGAAACAGACGAAGAATGGCCCATCCACTCATAAACACATATATATATACATAAATATCCAGAGTAATATAACAGCCTTTTTGCTGGCTTGATAGAGTGCCAAGGTGTTGCTGACACATCTGACAGCATGATCTGGAAGGAAGTGAAGATTTTCAATTCTTTCATGAGCTTGGAATTACACTGTACACCTTTTTTTATTCACAGGCACAGCATTGGTGGTGAATAACAAAAGATGAAGTAAAAATATTACAGTATACACCTTGAATGATACACTTTGCATTGCTGTACTGCATAAATAATCATTTATAGTCATAATATACATGGAAATTCTTTAGCCATTTACAAGACTGCAAAAGAGGTGGACAGATACAGTGTGTGAATGATTTTGGCCAACTGGTATTTCAGATGTGATTGCCAGAGGAATGATTTTTTATCAGCGCAATGAAAACAGTTTGTAAATGAGGTTGTAGTGAATAGAGAAGTTAGTCTTTTGTTGAAGGAAATTACTATGCAAATTGAAAAATTGGAAATTTTTTTATGTGGAAACCGTCATTAACTACTACGTTAGACACATTGATGGTTAACAGTAAATTGAAAGGTTGTATGAACTAGTTTCATGAAAACATAGATGATAGATACCAGTATATAGATTAGAAATTTTGAACTAGTTATTTCATTATGAGAACCTTTCCTATCCAGCCACATTGTTCCTAACAACCATTTCCCAGATCAAAATTCACTGTATCATATTCATCCATAATCTACTTTGTTACTATCTTGCCATAGATTCAATTGAGCACTATTTAAGAGTGAACATTCTTATTGTCGTAAAAGAAAAGCTGTTAACTGCTTTGTTTTCTTGTTTACCATCTCAATCATATTCTTATCTTATTTGTATTGTTGGAGAGTATCTTTATTCTGATAATCTTTTCTCTCTGCTTGTAGAATTATGTGATCTCCCATAACCCCAAACTTATGATAAACAAAGCTAGCCTTTGAACAGTCCTATCTATGTAGTTTTCTTTCCATATCATTTTGCTAACAGGTCTTGTTGAAGCTGTTGGGCCAGAATCACCAGAAAACACACCTGCTGTTTATGTAGAAGCTGAACGACCGGACTCGCCTGACTTTCTTACTGCAGATGAAGATGAAAGAACAACTGCAGTTGTATATGACTCACCAGATGAAAAAACAAAGTGTTTGAAAAATAGTTCTAAGACTTCTTCAGAGACTAGCCAGGACATTAGTCATTCAGGAACAACAGTCAAGGGAACTTCCCAGTCAGGAGCATTGAGTATTGAAAGTAGTACTATTAAAGATCAGAATAGAGCCACAGGGTCGAGTGATGATTCAAAGGAAGCTGAAGTATACAAGACCCCAATGCCACATCCTCCCACAGAAACAAAGCCTTTTATGGATATACCAGCAGAAGCAATAAAAACATATCTAGAATATGCTGTACGTCAGCAGACTGTTGCTGGTAAAATTAACCATGATAATCAGTTACAGCAACAAGAACAGGACCGAACAGCATGGACCACCACACCAGACAGGATGCAGAGCGTTGTGTGTGAACAGCCAAGCTCAGCTCAAGTAAGTGTTCTCTAAGAAAGTTTTACTTAACTAACAGTAGTTCACAATATAAGTATCTTATTAATGATTAACATTTTGATGTGACACATGTCAGCACTATCATTTTCTTTAGCTTTGTGCCCCCTGTTCCTCTTTCATGCTGATATATTAGATGAAACAATAAGGCATTATTGTAATGAAAATTTTCTTTTTTAGATAGAAAAATTTGTTCAAAAGAAGAGTTTTACACACATATATGAATATAGAATAAATTAGAACAATGTGGCATACAGGGGTCGACATGCTGTCAATAGACTGAACCAGGGTATGTGAAGTATCTAAGGTAAACCATGGAAGGTCTGTGGGATCTGGTTGTGGATAGAGAGCTGTGGTTTCAGTGCATTGCACATGACAGCTAGAGAATGTGTGTCTGCAAATGTGGCCTTTCTTTGTCTGCTCTTGGTGCTACCTGCCAGGACCATAGCCTAGCGGTTAGCATTCCCGACTCTTGCACAGGGGTCCCGGGTTTGATCCTGGCTGTTGGAGGTTTGTATGTGATATGTATATATATATATATATATATGTGTGTGTGTGTGTGTGGTAGCCATTTCCCGCGTTAGCGAGGTATTGCCAAGAACAGACGAGGAAAGGAGAGATTAGGTTACATACATTCTTTAGCTGTCATGTGTAATGCGCTGAACCACATCTCCCTATCCACAACCAGGCCCCAAGAATCTGAACATACTTTACCTTGCCTGCTTCATATGCCCTGGTTCTGTCCAACGAAAGTACGTTAACCATATCGTTCCAAATCACTTTATCCCGTGCACACTATTCACCCTTCTGTACGTTCAGGACTCGATCACTCAAATCTTATTCGTCCATCCTTCCATCTTCGTGTTCCCTCTACTTCTGACACTTACATCTTTTGGTGAACCTTACCTCACTTATTCTCAGACCTGACGTTTGTAAAACAAACGCTAATGAAGTTAAACGACTTTGATTTTTCCTTTTTCTTTTTACACATTACTAAGACAGACGTTTACGCTATATCCAAGAAATTTTCAGAATGTATCATTAATTTTCCTCCGCTTGAAACATTATAAGGGAATGACAATTTCGGGATTCAGCTATTGTTACGGTGATAAACAAAAGTAAATATCTAACTTATGACCTCAGTATCACAACACTGTCTTCTCAGTTTTAACTCTGGCTTTCACTTGCTTGATATACTGATTCATATTTCATATTCGTAGATGTTAGTATAGAACATCAGAATTACGTAGTGGATAACATATATGGAACATCAGAGTTACATAGTGGAGAACATATATGGAACATCAGAGTTACATAGTGGAGAACATATATGGAACATCAGAGTTACATAGTGGAGAACAACCCTGGAATATGTTTTCTTGTCCACTGTGAACGTCTCGGGTGAGGACTCCAGTATTGTGCTGGTGGGACCGACTGGTGGATGACCTGTCCACCACACTACACATACAACACATTCTCGTGACGTTATCAGTTCAGAGATACAAAACTGTGTCCACATTCAATTAATTATTAGGATTCGTATGCTTATGTGTTTAGCATGGATTTATCTTCTCCGTTAAGGAGTACATTCATAGCTCTCAAATGGTGAGGGAACAAAGTCTGTTACTCATAATTTCGAACTCACAGTTCTAAAATCCTTCATAGTCTTTGACCACTACTGGATTTTCGTGGCTTCACCTTGCAGTTGGCTGGGTCAGTTACGTCTATGCGAGTTTGCTAGATTTCTTCAAAGTCTAATTATCTCTATATTACCTTCAGTATAAGAAGAGACAAACTTCAAACTCTTTTTCCTCAAAATTCTCACTTTCATTCTAAGACATTGCTTGTGCATGAAACTCTGTACCAGAAAGTTTCCTCCTTACCACTCTGGAGCTACGAACATTACTGCTCTAGTCTGATCGGGAGATTAATTTGATTTACTTGTCCCTAAGAGACTTACTCCGATGGCTGTTGTCGTCTTCAGAGTTCTGTTAATGGACACTAAATACTCTTTATGGCCACTCTCACAACGACCATCACATTGTTTATGAGATAATAATATTTTCCTCATTATGTTCATGATATTATCCTGACACTTCATAAACTTTATCATTCAATAAAAGAACATTATCTATACATTCTAAAGATTGCATTATTTACGTCCGCCATGCCTCAAAGCCTCTCCCACCACCAACCACAATATTGTTATCCACTGTTCCCCACACTGTGACTACAACGCCCCTACATTGTGGTTCTACATTGTCTACCACAATGTGGCGCTACACTGTTCCCCACAGCGTGGCCTTACAACATCCTCCAAAGTGTGTCTTTACAATGGCCCCCACAGTGTGACACCACACTGTCAACATTCACCTACACACGTTACCACGGTGAGTGAAGAATCACGTCTTGAAAGAAAAAAAAATACGCACGAAACACGAGGACTAAAATCACTGTAATGCAAACAGATTCATAACAACTGCGCTGGAGCGCAGAGGAGCGAGGAGGGAGCGAACACACCTCACTGCGGCGTGGGAGAGGAACACGTTGGAGAAGACCACGGTGACAACGGTGTCAAGATGATCTTTCCAGCGGCTGGCAATCATCGCTCCGGCGCACATAATAACAAGCTTGCACACCGCTAACTCTGTGAGAGCCCACCTTAACCAACACGAACGGTAGCACTCTCCCAAGCACACACACACACACACACACACGCCGGGCGAGGCTGGACATCTTGGTGACTTGGGAAATAAAATGTATTGACCCTTAAGGGGTGAGAGGGGCGGGTCATCATCCAAGGGGAACGCCACGTCGTATACGAGGTGTCGTACCCCCTCCGTGTTCATGGGTCGTACCTCCTCCGTGTTCTAAGGGTTCGTACCGTCGTATTCAAGGGGTCGTACCTCCGTGTTCTAAGGGTTCGTACCGTCGTATTCAAGGGGTCGTACCACCTCTACTATTCAACGGGCATGAGCCTCGTTTACTTCGTAACCAACCACCACCTCCCCCCTAGGAGAACGACCACCACCACCACCACCACCACGGCCCAAGCTGTGACTGAACTTTTACCAGATGAAGCATCGAAGAAGGAGAGGAGAGGGGGAGAGGAGTCTGTCTTGCACACGCTGAACTCGCACGGAGGCAAATCACGTGAACCTTGAACTTCAGAAGGCATTACCAGCCACGGGACGGGGGGGAACGAGTTTCCAGTAAATGCCAGCCACTTACGTTCACGTGCTCATGACCTGCCCCTAAGGGGAAATGGGGCCGAGAGACGACGACCCCCCCAAATACACCAAACTGCCGAGTTCACCCAATTACTATACCTTCGCCTCGTCAAAGTTCACCCAATTACTATACCTTCGCCTCGTCACGGGTCACCCAATTACTAGCTTCGCCTCGCCACAGTTCACTCAATTACTAGCTTCGCCTCGTCACATTTCACCCAATTACTAACTTCGCCTCAACACAGTGTATATGGCCATGTTGCCACTTGCCTGTAAGCCAATACGACAATCCTTCGACACCTCCTTCAAACAACTTCCATTCCCTTACCCTCGCAAAAGGCCCATCTAGGATACAGACGTCTGAATGAGCCACCTGTTTCCATGAGAATCAGAAACTACATTGCATGGCGGCTCGGTTGGTCATCACAGACGCGTTCACCTGCAGCAACACACAATATCCTCCCCACCACAACGCACCAATAACAACACACTCGACATCTATAGCAACACACAACATACCTTCAGCAAAACATTATCCTCCCCCCCCCCCCCACACACACACACCCAATACATCATCAGCAACACACAAACCACCGGAAACAACACACTCCAAAGCCTCTGCAACAAGACCTTCCATCCTCAACAACACCAGCAGCAACAGCAGCAGCAACACACAAAGCAACTGTAACCTCAGAGTCTACATTTCAAGTCCGCTTGGGGAAGGAAACACAGCCGCGGCCTCTCAGCTCTGTCCTTGGGGTGCTGAGGACTTTCCTTTCCCTCACCAGCCCCGCCCGGC
>JAUUDZ010453635.1:830-12519 GCA_032361705.1 Panulirus versicolor
AAAATGGGGACTTGTCAAGTTCTTTGCTGAAACTATACTCCCTGTGATACAGCCTCATCAAAGGTGACTTCAGAGTATTTTTCTTTTTTTTCATGTAGTCTAGCACTAAGAGATTTTAATGTAATGTCTGAAATTACCATATTGGCGTAGAACATCTATTGATATATGGAAAACACTATGCTGATTTTCAACCAAGGGTAGGCTGACGATAAGCAAGTTTTTCTTGTTATTTCATTTGGAAGGATAGTTTTCAGTTCACTTGGACAAACAGAAACATGTTTATTGTTTCTTGTATTTCTTTCAGGAAATATGAATCAAAGAGGACTAACTATATTTCTTGGGATGAATACTTTATGGCAGTAGCATTTTTATCTGCCATGCGAAGCAAGGACCCCTGTTCACAAGTTGGAGCATGCATAGTGGACACAAATAAGAAAATAGTAGGCATTGGATACAATGGGATGCCCAGGGGTTGCAGTGATGATGTTTTACCTTGGAACAAAGACTCAAAAGATAAACTTCTTCGTAAGCATATGTATGGTAAGTTTTAATTTGCATGTCCTGCCGTGAAGCAGATTTGATGTCTATTTGTCCTTTTCCCACTAAGAGGGTGGGAACACCAGGGCAAAATTCCTAGGGCCCAGGCCTTTGAAGATCCTGGAAGAGGGGAGATGAAATTAGAAAATATTAATGAAGTAATTGACCAAAGAACAGAAAATATATATATACTACACAAATTGGTTAGATGTTATCATTTTTTGCAGTATTTTTGCAATAGAGATCATGTCTTAATTCCTGTTTTTAGGATCGTGTATTAGCAATAAAATTAATATGATGTAGAATTGTTATTCTTGAATGAATTCTTCCTGATTGATATATTTTGTTTTGTGATTGATTGCTCCTGAAATTCATGATGTTTGATCACTAATACTGAAGTTTTATTTTAACATTCAACAGTTTGTCATGCAGAAATGAATGCCATCATGAACAAGAATAATTCAGATTTGTCAGGCTGCACTATTTATGTTGCCCTGTTCCCCTGCAATGAATGTGCAAAGTTAATAATTCAAGCAGGGATAAGAGAAGTTATCTTCTTTTCTGACAAACATGTTCAGAAGCGAGGAACCATTGCCAGCAAACGAATGTTGAACATGGCAGGAGTTTTATGCAGGTATGATATGAAAAAAAGTTATTTGATTCTATAAAAGTATTCACCAGTAAACAAATCATGGAGACATGCTTTTGACCTCTCGGAGTGGCAGGCAGCAGTGAACCCATAAAATGAAATATCAAACTACCCAACAGAATGCTTACCCTTCAGTACCTGGCAAATGAATACAAACCTGTAATAAGCTGAGTTTACCTGAATACAAAAGCATGCATGATGAATTATCCTTGGTCCATTTTGTAAATCCTACAGGATGCTCTTGGTACTTCAGTGGGAAACTTCTTTACCTCATCATTCCTATCATCATCATCATTAGCTTGGTGCTTCCAGATATTCCTTAGCTTGAGTGAGCATTTCACCATTACAGGACTGTTGCTTCCATCTATGGCCACCGATTGATACAAGCTTTCTGCTTTGCCCATTATATTGTAAGCTTTATCAGCAGTCAGTGAAATTGCTTGTCACCATTGTATGATATTTCACTTTTTGAGATCATTTCAGAGATTTAGTTTTATAATCCTGTACTTTTATTTCATGGCTTTTTATGTATTATCACAGGTTTTGAATGATTTTGATGCTTGTATTTTCTTTTTGTTTTCTATCTTGTAATATTTACAGCAAAAATGTTTTATACTGTAATGTCACTGTACTACTTCTGTATACTTAGCCTATGGCTGCATTTACCTAAAATAATGTTATTACTGTAGCTTATATTTATGTCTGTGGACCAGAAGTTCTGAAAAATATTCATGTTTTATTTCATATTTGGAAACTGAGGTTCTTGCATTCATCATTCTGATAATCTGATTTTTTGCTTAAGTTCACTCTAAGTAGTGTTTGTGGTTTTGTGACCTCAGAGTATTTCTATACAAGTTATTTCTAATCATTCACTATCAATTTTATTATTTTTTTATTGTAGCAAGGTTAATTGTGCTCTGCATTTTTTTTCTTTTTTTTTTTATAATTCTTTTAGTTAATTATAGCTTTAAGTGCTCATTCTGCGGACAAAAGTCCTAAACTGGCACAAGTTAGTGAGGACTGATGTTTTATTAGAAAAGATTCATATATGAAGCTAACCGTAAAATTAAAGCTGATTTGTAACATGTTTTTCCCTAGGCAATATATACCAACTCAGAAGAAGATAAAGTTGGACTTCAGACAAATGCAGGAAGATGTAAATGCACAATACAGTGATAATCCTCAAATAAACAGTAACGCCTGTAATAAGCAGGGAACTCCCAAGTAAGAAAATTGGTATTTTTGAAGGTAAAGTAGTCCCAATGATGTGTGAATACAAGGCGTGGGCTGTTAATGAGGCTGTGTAGAGAAGGGTGGATGTGTTGGAAATGAAATGTCTGAGGACAATATGTGGCTGAGAAAGCTGAAGAGGGTGTGCTGAAATGGTTTGGACATTTGGAGAGAATGAGTGAAGAAAGGTTGACAGAGAGGATATATATTTCAGTAATGGAGGGAACAAGGAGAATGGGGAAACCTAACTAGAGATGGAAGGATGGAGTTAAAAATATTTTCAGTGACTGGGGCCTGAACATGCAGTAGGGTGAAAGGCACACATGGGAAACAGTGAATTGGAACAATGTGGTATACAGGGGTTGAAGTGCTGTCACTGGACTGAACCAGGGCACATGAAGGGGATGGATTAAACCATGGAAAAATTTGTGGGGCCTGGCTGTGGATACAGAGCTATAATTTTGGTGCATTATACATTACAGCTAGAGTGGTGATGTGTGTCAATGTGGCCTTTCTTTATCTGTTCCTGGCACTACTTCACTAATCCAAGAAAGAGCGATCAATTAAGAAAAATATATATGTGTATGAATGACATATCATTTATATAATCAAATATTTTGTTTTTCAGGGACCTAAACAAAAAAAGAGAAGATTATTTATCATGGGGGGAATATTTTATGGCCATGGCAGCATTGTCTGCTCTCCGCAGTAAAGATCCAGTAACACAAGTAAGTGTTCTATATTAGGTTTATGAGCCAGATGGTACATTCATCCCTTTCATATGTAATCAGCTTGTACATTTGACTCCAAATGTATCAGTTTTATTCTTTTGTTGTACATTTATGATAGCGCTATGGTAAAATGTTACTTACTAGCCAGGAGGAAGGAACATGCCTCAGGAAAGTACAGTAAGTTGCTCCAAATCCTCTTCTAACCGAGCAAATGAAAAACTTCTCTTCTTGAGGCAAAAAACTGAAAGAAATAGTGGAGGTTAGTAACAAGAAATGTGATTAGATAACTGAATGCTTTAACCCCTTAGGCACTATAGCTATTTTTGTATGAAAGACACACTTTATCAGTATGTATAGGTGTCTTATATCACCAGCAACTATAAACAGCAATGGGAAAAAATCCATTTTTCAATTTGGTGAGACTCCATGCCTTGGAACGATGTGGTATACTGGAGTCAACGAGCTGTCAGTGGACTGAACCAGAGCATGTGAAATGAGTGGGGTAAACCACAGAAAGCTCTTTGAGGCCTGGATGTGGATAGGGAGCTGTGGTTTCGGTGCATTACACATGACAGCTAGAGACTGAGTGCGAGCAAATGTAGCCTTTTTTGTCTGTTTTTCTAGTGCTACCTTACTGAAGCAGGGGGTAGCAATGCTGTTTCCTGTGGGGCGGGATGGCACCGGGAATGGATGAAGGTAAGCAAGTATAAATATATACATATGTATGTCTTTGTATATATATGTATGTATATGTTGATATGTATATGTATGCATGTGTGTGTGTATGGGTGTTTATGTATACATAAGTGTACATTAGTAGATGGGCTATTCTTCGTCTGTTTCTTGGTGCTACCTCGCTGATGCAGGAAACATCGATCACATATGATAAATGAATTATAATGAAATGAATAAAAGTTTGAAGAAAATTTGTTCTACAGGTTGGTGCATGCATTGTGAATGATGAAAACAAGATTGTTGGTATTGGTTACAATGGTATGCCTCGAGGTTGCAGTGATGATAAGTTACCATGGGGTAAATGCAGTTCTAATCCACTTGAAAGAAAATACATGTATGGTAAGTGTTGATAGGAAATTCCTTCCTTGATTTAAGCTGATGGTCCATGATTGCACGATTATTGTTTTCTCATACCACAGAGAAAACATTTAACATGTTTTGTAGTTTTTTTATATTCTCCTGTCATTAGAATTTATTCTCTTATGTGGAGAAAAATAATGCTGTCTCCCTAATTTTCTCTGGTGGCTTTAATTCAGACAAGAAATGGCTGCTTAGTTTGGGTGCTGACTAGTTTTTATTTACCATGCTGTATAATGACCTGCCAACTCAAATCTGATCCTAAGACTGTTGGAGACTATCACAACTCTAAAGTATTACCTTTGTCTTAAAACCCTTTCAGAAGAATAGCCTTTGTTTCTATCCAAATCATGTTTCATTTTCATTTCCCTTAAAGTAAGGTTGTGCTTTGAGTATCTTCCCAAGTGTTTTAACTACAAAGCATTTCCTTAACATTCACATGTCTCAAGCTTAGTGGCATTGCATGAAATATTTGCTGAAGCATATATCATAGTACCACTACTTTCAAATAAGTTGAGTACCACTTATTTGCAATTAAGATAAAACACAATCTTAAGAGAGCTGCATTTCATATTTTATGAGAGGGGCAACTCTAAATAGAGTTACAAACGATGAACAACTGAAAGAGATAGATATAAGGGGAAACACTTAAAGGGCTCAGAAAAAGAAGATTGCAAAACTTGAAGGATGGTGGTGGGTTTAAGACTATACCTCACCTTGTGTATGAAAGCGGTGAAAGAAAAGATACATCAGGAAACATAACTTTTTTTATCACTAATGTTTCTTTGTATGACAAAGGGCTGCTGTTGATAACTTTATCACCTACAGACAAGCCATATGTGCATCTGAGGGCCACCAAATTAGGAGTAGTGCCAAATGAGTGGAAGAAAAGAAAATTCATGCTTATCTTTAAAAACCATGATTAGGAAATTCTGCTAAACTCAAAACCAATCTCTCTACCAAGTGTGGACTTTTACTTAAAACACAAGGGAAGATTCTCAGAAAGCATGTAACAGTCCATTACTTTCAAATGAGAAACTATCTTACTGACAAACAGGTCATCCATTACAAAGCTCTTGGACATGTATTATAGGGTGAACTCCATCTTTAACCTTATGTGCACAATATATATCGTTGGATGGTTTATGATCATTTCGGACATCAGATGAAAAAAAGAATTCAGTGTCACTGTTCTAAATTGTATACCAAGTTTAGCATTCATAAATCACATTACATGTCCCATAAGGCCTCCTCACACCACTATATGCATCCTCAACCCCCCAATTCACTCATCATTCCTCAGTCGTATTTTTTCTGTTAGCATGGAGGGCTCACCTATATCACCATCTACCAGTATCATTTATTTCCCATGGTACAGGTGGTATGCAAGGAAAATCTAGTGCACAGACGAGTGTTTATGAAGAACAAACATTTTAGTAATTCGTAAACTTGCTTACTCTTGGGAACCAAGTCAGGTGTCTACCCTCAGAAGGTGTCTACCAATGGATGATACTTGCTGTTCCTCATGGAATTGTTCCTTGAACTGCAGTGGGTATTAATTCCCCTAGCTATTCCTTATGGTATATTGTTACTTGTTGTCAGAAAAGGTGAAAACAAACATTAAAGTCAGAGGTGTCTTGCTTAACTGGGGCACCAATGATACCCTAGGAGACTGTGTACCCAAAGAGAGTCCTTTTGATATCTCATGGGATTATTCCTATAACAAATCCTCAACAGGACTCTTTGACTGTAAATATAACCATAGTTGTTGCTGGTGAACTGCTTCAGTTTAAATCAGCATCATCTTGTTGCCCTGTGTCGTTAACAGTGGAAGCAGAGACAATTCCCAAGGCCTAAACTAGTGTTCTGATGATACATAAGAGGAAATAAGTTGGAGGGTGACTCACAGGAATAATGCTTGTGATCCTTCATAGGACTGTTTCTTTTCAGAATCTGTAGATGTCTTTAATACACCAAACCTTAGTTGGTGCTGACATAATGCCCAAGCTATGCTAGTCAAGGTCATCTAGTAGCCCTGTGTCACTGGTAGGGAAGTCAAAGACAGACTTACAGAACCCTTCAGTCCAATCTCTTATTTATTGTGCCAGTGAAACACTAGGGAAACCGAGTTTTAGGGTGTCTATCCAGAGGGAAACCTTGCAGTATCTCATGAAACTAGTCCATTAGGGAATCTCACATGGGATTTTGCATGTGTTCAGTAGACAGATCACTTGTTTTTAGTGCACTGCTCAACTTCTATTTAAGTTGTGATCATCTTGAAACCTATTGCCATCATAAAGGGAGGCAAGATAGACCCTAAGCTGCATGCATACCGATGATACACAGAAGAAAACAAGGTAAAGGGTGTCTATCCATGACACTCCCTATGGAACCCAGCTGAATTTTGGTTGTTTCTAATACACAAGAACAATGGCTTACTTTTTTGTTTTGTGCAACTGCAGTAATCATAATCCTACCTGACACAGATACTTGGATAGATGCTCTGGTTTGGCTTTTTGAGAAAGCTTTGGTTGTATACAGTATTCATGATCATAGCTTATGTTGTTGGCTAACTGTTTGTGGATCTGAATAAGCTGTTCCAGAAAATTTCAGTGAAGATTTGTGTTATATACTTGTGAAGAATCATAGCTCATTTTGTTGGCCAAATATATCCGGTCACTAGTTTTGCTGCCTGGGATGTCATCGTTTGGGAGCTGAACCTCAGCTCTTGTTGTCAGTCAGTCACATCAGATCCCTTGATATATTACAGTAGAATCTTGTCTGCTGCAATTTAATAGTGGTTTGTTCTGTTTCAGCCAATACAAGCCCTTGGTTTACATTGTCATTTAGGCCTTTGGAAATTACTGGTTTCGATGTTCACTGCTTCTGTTGTCTGACTGCCTGGGGAGGCTGCAAGGGAAGAATCCATTTTGAAAATGATACTAAAGACCCAAAACTTGTGGATGGTGTATGAGGTCGCTGGTTCTGAGCTGGGTTTAGAAATGGTAGTAGTGTACCGAATGAAATGCCTGGCATTGTGCCAAGGTTTGAATATCTATTGTACATTGAGTTTAAACAGCTGCAGCTGTTTAACTTAATAATTTTTCCTAACTCTTTCACTGCCCATTATACTTCATCCCCCCCCTCACCATATTTCATTACTTAGGGAAATCAAAAGATTTAAAAGTGCGCTGTCAAGATACAACTGAAAATGACAAACAGTACTGGCAGAGCCATCAAAATCATAAACTTCTAGTGTATCATTATGGCCATCAGACCACACATTCAAGGGAGTTTCTTGTGCCAAGGTCTCCCCCCCTTGTAACCACTCACGACCTCATTTTTTCTTTGGCCCCTACACGCAGTTTTTCATCAGATTCTTCCTCATCACTTTCAATATGAAAAATTTCCTTCATCTGAACACATTCCATGGTGGGGTGGAGGAAAATGTTCCACAGGAGACTGAAGGCCATGATTTACATGGCATGATTGCTGATTAGTTACTAAGTGGCAAGGTGTGATGTGAAGAGGGCTTGAGAAGTGGTGCTTATTGTTTCTATTCAAAGAAGTGTTCATTATCTATAAGACATTTGAAAATATGGCGCACATTGACAAATCCTTGATTCGGGATGAGAGTATCCCAACACCAAATACATGCTGAAGGATGAAAGTAGCAGTCGGGTTAGTATTTCAAATTCTGGTAATTTTGTGCATCCTTGCAAAGTACTTAAAGGGTTAATTGTCAGGTGCCAGTGTATAGTCTTACCAATGGTAAAATAATTACACTTTGTGTATGTCTATAATTTTTCATACATTTTATTCTCCAAATGCAGCATGGGATAAGAGCTCAAAGCCTATAATAGCCTTAGCTCTCCTTGCCCATGTTCAGAGGTAAGTCTAAAAGTTCAAAATATATCTCTTTCCCATAACTTTAAAATTTTCAGTGTCATTCATCATGCCTCATAACCTGTTTTAACAAAACCTAGTAAATTATGAATTGCTATTGCCATGTGTACAACATACAGTTTGATGTATTTCTAGAATAATAGTCTCAGCAGAATCTCTTTTTCACTTATAAACATTTGTAATTAAACTTTCAAATTTCAGTATGCCATGCTGAAGTGAATGCCATCATGAACAAAAATTGTGCAGATGTTTGTGGCTGCACTATCTTTGTTGCACTCTTCCCTTGCAATGAGTGCACCAAAGTCATCATCCAGGCTGGGATCAAGAAAGTGATATATTTATCAGATAAATATAAAGAGAAGCCTTCTACTGTTGCTTCCAAGAAAATGTTAGATTTATCAGGAATATTATACTGGTAAGGATGGCAATTTTTTTCCACATTCACTTAAAGACTTTATTTTTTTCTCATATAGAAGATCCTTACTTACTGCAACAATCCAATCCCCTCATGAAGCAATTCTGACCCATTCCTATGACCCCCCTTAGCCAAAGAACACACATACCAACTTCACTCGTAAACAGGAACGTTATGAAAAACCTTCTCAAAACCCGTACTGAAACAATGGCCCCCCCACCTTTGCTCCCACTTATACAAGTAATAATATTAAAACCTAAAAGAACTCTAATGCAGCAGGCCCTGACAACGTATCAGACTTTCACATAAAACACTTTAGGCACTCACAGATATCTTCAACCACTCCTAGCTACAAAACAAAATCTCTAACATCTGTAAACTTTTCAACATAATGTTAGTCCTAAAACTCTCCAAACCATGAAACTCCCCCTCCTCTAACTACTTTATATCACTTATATCTTCAGTATCCAAACCCTGCTAAAAACTGATCCATAAGAGAATCAAATAAAACATCCAACTTTCATCTACACACCATGGCTCTAAACACAACTGTTCCACACCAAATAACATAATGACCTCGCACAGTATATCATAGAAGACTTCAGCCTACTGCAACCTCCCTTCCCACATACTACTACTAGCAATAGGCATCAATAAAGCATTTAACCACAACACTGTTCTTCGTCTAACTTTTTTGCACTCAGCATTATTCCAAATTTTTTCTTCTTTTGTTTTTAATTGCAACTCACTTGTAATGTTTTATTGCTAAAAATATCTATATATCTGAAAGTTATTTACTAATATTTCTATAGTTCTAACATATCTTAAATTCTTAGTCCATACAGTTTAACACGAAGAGAGATAACCATAGATTTTGAAGCAATCGACTGGAACAGCACTTTGCAAGTAACTCCAACTTCATGAAATTTTCAGAAAATATTTTAAGGAATGGAAAAGAATAGACATTATATGAATGATCACAGTTTCATATATAAGCTCTCCCTACTTACGACCTATGCAACTTATGATCATCTGTACATAAAACTGGAAATAAATGTAAATTAAAGAATATATGTAAATATAAAAATTATGCTTGCTTATATATCCACCAGTGCTAACAGGTGCTTGTGTATGATATTGACTGTCAAATGATATCCTGGCATTGTGTACATCAGAGCATCAATCTCAGTTCTTGCTCTCAGTTACCATTCAGTAAGCGCGTGTTATTCAAGTGAATCTAACGAATTTTCATTCTGGTTTAAAATATATTGTATTAAGCCCCAAAGAAGATGATGAGCAAGAGGAAAAACCCATCACATGATAGATCTAGTAAATATCCGAGGAAGAAGCTCATTTAGAAATTGACAATGAAGGTAACCACCCAATATGAAGGAGAAAAAAAGTTAACATGTCTGCATATGATCTACAGTTGTTCCATTCAATGGTCTCCACTATATTAAAGGACAAAGAAAAAATACGTGGAGCAGTGAAAGGTTCAGCAAGTATGAAGTCTATGATAATAACAAAGCAACAACAAAGGCTCATGCACGAAATGGAAAAGTCATTGATGCTGTGGATGGAAGATCATATTATAAAACATGTACCACTAAGCTTACTAACAATTGAGGCAAAGGCAAGAAATCTTTTTGAGACTTTGAAGGAGAGCTGGGGAGGATTACATCAAGAATTTCATGGCAAGTCATGGTTGATTCAATAGATTTAAAAGAAGGTATAGCTTGCCTAACGTTCGAGTCACAGGGGAAGCAGGAAGTGCTGACAAAGGAACTGCCAAAAAGATAAAGAATAAATAAAAGAATCTTCTTTGTTTTAATGAACCATGGAGTTATTTAAAAAATGTCATTTCATAAAAACGGTTAAACAAAAATGAGATGATCATGATAGAACTTGCATAATGTAAAAACTAGAATGATGTGATATGAACTAAAGAATCTTGAATAAAAGGTAAAAAGAAACTACAGAATCATATGATAAAGCTGGTTAATCAAATATGGGATAATCATGATAGATATTGAGTAGGATAAAAGAATGCTGTGCAGGTAAACAAATTCTACATGCCTTGCTGACATATGTATGACTTATGTCCATTTCAAGATCCGACTGGTCGATCAGAATGTAACTCAGATGTACGTCGGGGAATGGTTATATACAGCATTATGAAGCAAAGAAATGAAAGTGTACTAGACCTAATAAATGCAGAGGACAAGTTGCCTAGCATGTACAGTGAAAGATGAAAAAGCTATACATCACCGGGGAGGCCCACATTTTACCTTACCATTTGGACGTGGATGGGATGTGTGTGACTGAACTGAGAGGTTGTATGCACTCTTATCCTCCATATATCCATAATGGACCTGAAAATAACAAAACAGATGAACAATCGACAGGTAGTTTTAGTTTAAAGAATCTTGAAGTACAACTTTTTAATATTACCATATACTGAAAAATGTGTTGATACTATCTGCGGTGCATGATTATTCATTAGCTATGTAGCTGTGAATGTGTGTTTTTATAAGGCATCACATGCTTGTTTTACTCTACTGTTTGACAGTAGAATTTCTGTCTAGCACCTTTATAGTAACGTTGCGGACTGAGTATTATAAAAACTGAAACTATAATTTGAAGGAATTGAAATGCCTATAACAAATGACACATTACAGGTTTGATTGTCTTACATAATCCTTTCCTTTCCAAAGCACTATTATAAAGCATTCTCATAACTCTTCAGCTAACTCATGAGTCATATACATTGTGAGAATAAATGAGGTCATAGCATTATTCTTTACACCAAAGGTGTCAAGAATATTTTTGTTGGTGGATGTATCTTAACACTGATGGCTTTAAGACCCTTGCTGTTGATGGGCATAAAGTCCAAGCAACCAACCAACCTTTTACTATTCCACCCAACTTATATATATATACATATATACAATATGTGATGTTAGGTGGTTTGATCGAGTAAGTAATGAAAGGGTAAGAGAGATGTGTGGTAATAAAAAGAGTGTGGTTGAGAAAGGAGAAGAGTGTTTTGAATTGGTTTGGTCACATGGAGAGAATGAGTGAGGAAAGATTGACCAAGAGGATATATGTGTCAGAGGTGGAGGGAACGAG
>JAUUDZ010453646.1:850-12519 GCA_032361705.1 Panulirus versicolor
TATATATATATATATATATATATATATATATATATATATCCAGATAAACCCACAGGAAAGAGAAAAACAGAGACGCCAAGTTTTCTTCTATTTCTCAAGATCATGAGGGCAACTGGGGGAAGTATGTAGTAATGATACAACCAGATGTGTTCCAAGATGTAGCTGGACAGTACAGTCAGAGAGGAATGACTTTGTTGTCAAGAAAACGATGACTGAAGTGGCAGTTAAGGTTGCAGGTGGTTCAAATCTGATCTGTGGGGCGAAGTCCCGAACTTCGAATGTTAGAGATGCAGAGGAAATATGTACCACTTATGATTAGTACTAAGTCAATGAAGAAGAAAAATAAATGGAATACTAATGACAGTAAGAATGATAATGATAATAGTTTTGATAATGATAATAAATGAATAAGTGATATATGCTGAGAAATGAATATGATTCCACATTCTACAAATATAGAAATAGACAACTTGAGGTGATGATTAGGAAGTACAGAAATAAAGAGAAGGGAACGGATCCCGTGAATGTGGGCCACACGGATGAAAATTAATTGTTAAGTCAAGAAGGAAGTGGGGAAATGTACACAAGAATTGCCCAAGGAATATGAAACAAGAAGATTGATTCGATTACTAATATGATGGATCGTTCACAGAATGGAAGGACTGGAAGAGAAGAAGAATGGAAGGAGTGGAAGAGAAGAATGGAAGGACCGGAAGAGAAGAATGGAAGGACTGGAAGAGAAGATGGGATTCAGTAAGTATGCGTGCAATGATCACTTCAGTTATGATCCCACACGTGCCACCTGCCTGCGTGAATGCTTAGGAATCTAACTCTTCGTATGAACAGTTTAGCAGCGTTTTCTCCCATGACCTCGATGCCACCTCACACACACGTGCTCCACCGCCTGAGGGTATGACATTCTTGAGAGTGGGTCTCGACCGCGGCGGAGGAGGCGCCGTGTCGAGGCGTGATCTGTTGCTAAGCTAGGGTAGTGCTGCCTTCCTGAGGCCGTCCATAACTCACCCTGATCCTCACTGGTGGCAGCAGCGCCAGGATGCCTCGTAGGACGGTCGAGTGTGATACGGGTCCGCTGTGGTGCCCTCAAGTTTGACCCTCCAACTCAGGTTTCGTAATCTTACGTCCCTCGCACTACGGGAGCTTCGTGGAATCACGTCTCCAACTGGTAATGTCAGTTTCGTCAAAAAATATTTCCATTCGTGATTGTATCGTGTTTCCATATTAGAAATGGTCGGGTGGTGTTGTGTGGCTGGATGTCTTCTGCTGACGTCGGTTTAATTGCTTGTCCATAATCTGATTTGAATCCTCGACGGTTTGTTGTATGTCCATAATTCACATAGGTGACTTTGAAATTACACACACACACACACACACACACACACACACACACAACACACACACACACACATACACAAACACACACACACACACACACAAGAATGGAGAAAAAACTATTTCTTAAGAGAAATAATGAAAAGAAAAAACATGGGTATGGATACTGGCTAATCGAATCTTAATGGCGTTGCCGGCCACGGGGCGGCACCTGGCTGCCTGGTGGGCTGGGGTGAAGATCACACAGGTAATTGTATAGACTTGCCGGATCCGGGCGCAGGAGCGGCGCTGCTCTCCGAAAATCCCGGGACCAGTGCCGGATGTTGCATGGGAGGGGTCCAGCGTGGGGTGAGGCGGGGGTCAGGGGGCTTCTCCGCAGGCTGAGGGGGAGGGAGGGAGGAGAGGGGGAATCAGGGAAGGATGTGTGGGACATGTATGTTCAGGTTGGTAGGAGTGGTGGTGAGGGGTGAGGGTTGGTAGTGGGGAGTGGTGTTGGGGGTCACTTAGGGTTCGTTACGAAGGTGGGTAGGGAACGAGGGAGTTCCCTTCTTTCCTGTCATTAGGAAATGTGTCTTACATAAGGACGTGTCTTTCCTTCTCTCTGTATTTCTAAATATTTTTTTGTGTTTGTCTCCTTTTACCACCAGCACAAGATCACGTGTCGTTGCCTGGTATATAATATTATTTTAGAATCAGTCATGTAAAGTTTAATGCTTTGTGCAAACCAAGGCATAAAATGAATATATACTCAGTATTATTTTAATGATGAACTTATTACATTTTTGTCAAGTACCGCCTCATTAGGAGGAAATATTAACAAAACCTCGTTTCAGCCATAGTTGGAAGGTTCCTCTGGAATTTCCTATTGTTCTTCTTGGTTATTTCACTCACTGCCTCCTCGTGCCGGTAATAGGAGACCTGAAATCCCCGCAAGTTTTATTACGAGTTTTCCACCAATTCTTTCACTGCAGGTGGAGTATTACGATTTCCTCTCCCGCAGAGTCGGTTTAAAAAGAAAAAAAAAAAGAAAAACTTTTCCTTGCCTTAAGCGCCGAGAGTACAGACATATAAATGGAATGCAGCGAGGAAAGTTGACCTGCGTAAAGACTAATTAGGAAAAAATACGAAAACTTGAGCAAATATCAACTGTAAATCACGTGTTTGAAAATCCTTATGCCCGATACTCCAGCTGTTATCGCCATCTGTCGAGCGAAGGTAAAACTAGGACGATAAAAGTTGGTGGGTGAAGTTCACATTATATCGTATATCCTGGCTGGAATCTTGTTGGTTCGAACCTCGTATCCCTTATTTACATACCAGTTTTTTTTTTTCATTCAGGAAACCAATTATCTCAGTATGTTGATAAATCTTTGTGTCTCTGATTCGTAATGATAGTGTAGATTATCGATATTTCATTACCACATGTCAGACATTTCCATTTGTGTCATTTTCACATCCCTCTGTTTAAAAAGCTCACATTTCCCTGGTTTTTCTTCACATGTCGTTTTCCTGGGTTTAACTGGGCCTCTTGATGGTGTGTGGTGCTTGCTTTTTCCCCTCTGGGTCTGATTACAAGCTCATGGTAGCAGCGTAAATTGTCTTAATTCCTCTCTTGGTCAGAGAAAAAAAAGTCGGATGAAGTATTGTAAAGATTGCGCCCGTTTTCTTCTCAGTAATGAATATTTTCGTTATTATGTGGAAGTTATAGAATGAATTTACGTTATTGGTAGGTAATGAATTATAGAATAATAACGCCCTCATCACTCATCACTCTGATGTGTTAATACAACTAGGCCACTCACTCCCTTGTGCACTGTTTCATCTCCTGGAGAGCTGATTTATTGTCTGAATAATCAAACTTGCGTTGATTGGCTCGTCCAATATTAATTAATGTAACTGATAAGAATGAATGTAATTGTTGTGGCCTTGATAGTGTTTGGGGATGTCATGGAATGATCATTATAGCTTGCTTTTTGATAACCATTGGGTCATTACTTTGCAAAGTTTGATTGTAAGGTAATTATGGTGTTCTAAAACTTGAGAATAGCGAGGTGATCATTGTATGAGTGGATTAGTTATTGTTCCTCGCCCTTGGGAATTAGAAATTCTAATTGTTTTATTTGGGTATTCTCCAGTCTGGAAAATTTTCAGATGAATTATACGGTATAGAGTCTTTCTGTATGAATCCTTTATGGTATGCAAGTTTCTTGTGTGGCTTTTATAGATGCATTAGCATCCCTTCCACATAGAATCAAACCAGATCTAGCATATAGTTATTTAACATGGAAATTCTGTAAAAGGTACGGTGCAAAGGATGAAGGTTTTTGAGTGACCTCGCCTCATGGAGATTTCCACCATTTAGATGGAGGGAGTTGATAAGATGAACTGCTGTTGACTGAACTTTGCCAAGATAGAAGGCTGATTATGAACAATACTTCGCTGCTATCGTGTGTGGGAATATAATATAATATGTACTATAATTACAGCGTTCTGAAATTTGAAAAATAGTTATATTCCAGAAATATGATAATTAATTTCTTGGATAAAAGGATGAACAGATAGTTAATAGGATTTCGCTAATGATTTCATTTTATAGTTCGTTTCGAATTTCCTCTGCCTTAACTCAGGTTGAATCCCAAACACCAAATTATGATTCATCATATTATTTTTTATAATTCTTCAATTTATAACGATTTCACCATAAATAGGGCCTGTCTGTTACTCCTTTATAATGTGCAGATTTCTGATATAGCACTCATTCTAAATATTTTGGCGTTCACACTGGATCCTACAACTGATTATATTGTGCTCAGAAACTATGCAGAGGCTGCAGTTTCGTAGTCCTCCCGGCAGTTTTCTCCTAATAAGATTGGGCGGATTAATAACTGCTTCGACTGAACTTTGTTAGAATGACGGACTGAAGAGCCTCCCACCAAGATGAATGAGCTCTATTCCATTTTGAAGTGTATATGGTCACTGTGCAGCTTCTCTGGAGAGTAATTACTGTGGCTGTTTAATCAGTGCTGGCCCACAGGGTATGAGCACTAGTTCAGCAACTTTTTTTTTTTGTATACTACCATCTGTTACCTAACTGTTAAATAGGCATGCAGACTGAATAGAACTGCATCGCTTTATTTCATCAAAATCCTATGAATCATCATATAGAGCTTGTCGGTTAAAGATGGCCTGTCTTATCATTGCATTTGCAGTGCGCAAGACAGCAGTGCAGGCATGTAGACACATCTTTATTCTGTAATTTAACTCCAAGGGAACTTTAATATGCTAGTGCTGAGGTGAGGAATAACCCATAAGTGGTATCTTTGCAGAACTGTGATTGTACATATCCAGTGTTGTCATCCTCGAGTAGTTCATATTGATCTCTTCAGATTTAATTTACTTTATTGATAAGAATCCACAACCCAGTTTTAGAAACGCCAGTCCTACAATACATTCAAAACTTCAACAGATAACATAATTTTTTGGTGGAAGCATGAACAGTTAGTGATGTGGAGTTTCCAAGAAAGATTAAAGTTATTCATATATGTTCATTTAATTGATAAAGTCAAGAGAATGAATACGTTTTCATGAGAAATATCAAAGATTACAAGAGTTTTAAAGGAAAATTAAGAAGAAATAGGGATTTGAAAGGATTAGGTATAACTTGGATATATCTACTTCACAAAGAAGTGTTCCCCAATTTCGAAATGAGGGATGTAGTTACCACCATGATAGTTGTGCTCTGGATTTAGACAGTGGGAAAGGAAGCTGGTTGAGTCAATCACCTGTTTTCCAGTTGTTATTTGGTATTGCCCCTGCCATAGTTAAATTAAGTTTATTTTGGCTTTATGGACTTAGAATCTTTTCCCTAAGTTTCATCGTATGAAAACAGGTGTACATTTTATTTTATCTTGATCATGAAAGTGAGACAATCTTTCTCTTACACGTATCCTGGAGTGAATAGCTCCAAGTAGTGATCGGACACTGGGTACTGGAGTTATTGAACCCCTGGACCTAATGCTAGTCCTCCATGATTTATTACTTTTTTTTTCAGGGTGTTCCATCTTGTTGAAGCCTTCAGTTCTTCAGTTCTTTTGAGTTTACTTTCTTCAGTTCTTTTAAGTTTACTTTCTTTGCAGCTCAATCAAATCCAGTAAAACTTTGGTATTATGGCATGTTTCCTTCAGAACCACTCATGGTGATTTAAGGTTTTGACTTAAACTTTGTCGGTTATATGTATTAACATGCAATAATCAGTATTTATTTTAGTGAGCTACTGTACTTTGGTATGGTTGCAACAGTTTTTCATTTTCATCAGATTGGCTTATTGGGGTTTGCAGGTGTGCGGATGTTGGATGGGACGGTGAATGACGCAGTTGAGGCACGTGCCATCTCTCTCAACCCCGACCACATCGATATCTTCTCAGCATCATGGGGCCCTGAGGATGATGGCAAGACGGTTGATGGTCCTGGACCTTTAGCCAAGCGAGCCTTCATCAATGGAGTTATTAGGGTACTGACTTCAGTTATGATCACTTATATGAATGTTGATAGCTTCAGCAAATTGTGATTGAGTGCACTATCTCCATTCCCTGTTGTATGTGTCATGCCTCTTTATCTTGTGATTTAAGCAAAGATGATTCAGCTAAATATGAGTTTAAGGAATCTTCACTGACAGTATCATGGTGGATTATGATTCTATAATTATTTCAAAATACTGCAAAAGCATAACTACTCAATTTTGTATGTACCTCCAGTAGAGATCAGCCTGAAGTAATGTTCAGGTATCTTATATTTTTTGAGTGGATAGTATTGGATATAACTAATTTACAAAACTTTATACTTGTGTATGTAGGGTCGGCATGGCAAGGGCTCCATCTTTGTATGGGCATCAGGTAATGGTGGCCGACACACTGACAACTGCAACTGTGATGGCTACACAAACTCCATCTTCACACTTTCCATCTCCTCAGCCTCACAGAGAGGGTGAGTAGTGAAGGTTCAGTTGTGGAGAGGGATCGGTTCTGGAAGCAAGATATGTTGAGTGAGGGGTTGTGGAGCATTGGTTACATTGAGTGGAATAGTGACCATGTGCATTCACAGCATGAAATCTGAGAGGAAACCAAACCACAAGATGTATACAGGGCTGGTAACTGTTTAGAGCTTAACAAGTAATTTAGGAATTTAAGATGTGAAGAATTCCACAGTTGGAGCAATATGTACAAAAGGTTCTTTAAATTCTGTAGATAGAGAATGAATGAATATGTCAGTGGAAAGAAGAGGGAGAGGATAAGAGAAGAAGTTTTGCTTCAGCAAGAAATATCAGAAGAGTGAAGATAATAGGGATTATTATAAGTGTACAAGTGGTACAATAGTCAGGTAGCTTTTGAGGAGTATAAGAGGATAAGAAATGATTATCCTACTGTAATTTAATGCAGAAAAGAGAAACTTAAATTCAAAGCTGTTTCATATACTTATTAGGAGTAGATTATTAGTGGTGTAGCACTTAGGGTTCCTGACCGTGACGCACCTATGGTCCGCTCAGGTTCAAATCCTGGTCATAGAAGCAGAGGAGGTGGTAAACTCAAAGTTTCAAAGTTTCCCCTTTTGAGGGATGCATTATCCCTGTGCTGGAGACATGGGAAGACGGAATGATTGTGAAAAGTTAAGATCCCTGTGCTACATTTAATCTGATTTTAAAGTATTTTGATTTTATAATACATATGGTCCTTCAGAAATCTTGCCTTGTGTACTTTAGGAGTGCATGGAAGCCACTCATTTCTTAACAACTTGATGTTAGAGAGAGAACTCCAACGGAGTTAAAGAGAGCATATGTTATGCATACTTATAAGACTGCAGATAGGGATATTACATTTAACTAGTCACCATCATCTGTGATGAACACAATTCATAAAATGTTGGAGGATATTTTCAAAAGAGATGATAAAGCAGTATGGATCCAGAAAGAAAAGGATCATGCATTAGAAATCTTTGGGACTTAAACAGTGGAGTGATCTTAGGCCAAGTTTTATAAAAAGAGATTGATGGGTGTATTGTGTGATCTTGGATTGCCAGAAAGCCTTTGATGCTGTCCTTCACAAGTTGTTAATAAAGAAAGAGTTGTGTCTATTATTAGATTTAAGAAAGGGATACTTTTAGTTGAGTGAAATTTACTTATGTCAAATTCAATAAAGGACACTTGTAAGAGGTGCCTACACAAACTGGGTAAGAGTAGTCACTGGGATCTGGCTGGGCTCACACGGTTGATGAAATTCAGTTTTAGCAAATGCAAAATAATGAGGTTGGGTCACATTGGAGGAAGGCCTCGGTGCAATTATCATCCAACAAGAACTGGGCTATAGGTATGTGTGTCTGAAAGTGACTTGGGGATTGAAATTGTGGCCGTTCTCTTTCCAGACCTTTACGTCAGGTGTGTAAGAGGGATTTGTGTCCCTTTGAGTCCTACACAAAGATAGTAGTAAAATGAGACAAACTCTCTGCTGGTAAATATGAGAATTGTTTTCAAGCACTTGGATAAGAAAATTTTCAGCAGTGTTTACATCTTTCATTTGGCCAAATGTGCTTATGAGTTTGCTTATTACACATAAAGAATGACAAAGAACTAATAGAGAAGGTCTAGAGGATGGCAACAAAGATGGTACCAGATGTAGAAACTGAGTTACAGTGAAATGTTATGGGCCATGAATTTGTCCAACATGGGAGAAAGGAGAGTAAAGTTTGACTTGATCACAATCTTTAAAGTTTGATGACATCAGCAATGAACACTTTTCAGTGGATGCAAAAAATAGAGCAACCCAAGGCTAAAGCATGAAATTGAGCAGGAAACTTAAGAGGAGAAATTAAACAAGCACTTTTAGACTAAGATATGCATAAAAGTAGTAGATGAATGAAATAGACTGATTAATGTAATTGTGAATGGGGACAGCATAGAGTATTAGAAAATTAGATGACAATAGACAAAGTTCAAGAGATGGGACCCAAAATGCGTAGAACTCCCTCCTTATTGAGTACAGTTAAGTAAATCACTTACACCTTACGCTTCTGTCCATGGATCTTCTTTTTGGGGGCTTCTGCTGCACTCATGAAATTGGTCACATCCACTGAACAGAATCACAGGTCAAGCAGTGCAGTGATGTTATGTATATGTCTTTCTTGGTGAGTTTAGGGTAAGTGGAGAGTAAGTTTTCAGTGTGGAAGTTGCATCTTGGGTACATGGGGTCTTTTGATTGATATGTTGAATAGACATAACATATATGTACATTAATTGTTCAACATTAACATCAGATACTATGAAATAATTGAATTGCTTTTATATACTTTCAGATTTATATTATCTTACATGATTTCAGAACCACTAGAGAAAACTGTGAAAATTGTTTTTGTTAAACAGTTAAAGGAATTGTGATCATTGTTATAATATTGTCACAAGTCAGAAAAAAGGTCGTGTCTGATCTGTCTCAATATAGAAGCTGGAATTGACAATGTATCAAAAATAATTTTGTTCCTAATCTTGTGAAAGTATTTGCAGTAATACCATTTGGTAATTGTATAGTTGTATTATTGTCCCTTGCATGCATAATGGTGAACAAGATGTTTTGACTTGGAATCAAAATATGTAGGCCTGTTATCTTCTCTAGGAAATAACAGCCTCTGAAATAGTCCTATTTTGTTCCATAGCAATTCTTGTAATGCTGATATTTTTTTCCCACAGCTATAAACCATGGTACCTAGAAGAATGCTCTTCCACACTAGCAACTACCTACAGCTCTGGAACTCCTGGACTTGATCGAAGTGTTGCCACAGTTGATATGGATGGCAACCTTAGACCTGATCACATATGCACAGTTGAGCACACAGGTAAGAAATTATTAGATACGTTATTCAGAGAATTTAACTCAGGCTTTATTATTGTAAGATATGGAAATCTTATTATTGTATTTATCTCTTATGAACATTTTGATTTTCTTTATGCTGTACTTTGATTAGTGCATAATCATGCCATACCTCACCAAATAAGCCACCTTCCTGTCTCATGATTGTCTTTCATTTGTTCATAGTTCATATCAATTAAGCTTTTTCTCTTATTAGCAGTGTTTTCCATTAAGTGTTTTCTTATGAATCTCTGATAATTGCATGTCTCTGTGCTCTTATATCAGAAATAGTCAGCGATGTTCAGAATAATGATACATTATATAATTTTTTTTATAAAATAAGTAGCCTTGCTTGGTCTGAATGTTGAGGTGACTCAGTTGGAAAACAAAAAAAAGTCCCCTTTTTGTTTTGTAACATGTTTAGACAAAAGCTAGACTGATTAGAGATGAATTAAAGTTTAGAAAGGAAGGAATGTTAGAAACAAGATCCTAACTATATATTTCTTGCTGTAGACATTAAACAAGTTGCAGAGTGGATTATGTGGGGTCAGGAATCTAATAATCCATTCTGTAAGTCAGACAACATAGATTATTCTCTGATCTCACATAGAATTGAACTTGTGACCAGGCTTAGTAGGTGGGATGCTCTTTATTATGGTCTGTGCTGAGCCAGTTTTAGGATGGTTAGCTAACCTTTCTGGTTCTGTAAGTTGGTACCCTTAAAAAAAAAGGATTCATTTTATTTCATTCTTAAAGCAGTTTGAAGAACATACATTTTGATTTAAATTCAAAAATATTATTATGTTTTGCTGCTTGTAGTAACAAGTAGTACTGTATGCCATAAGATGCCTGATTCAACAGCATTGTGGTTGTTTCTTTCACATGTATTACTGAACACATTCGATTCCTAGAACTTGCACTTGTTCCAGTCATAAGATTAATAAGATACAAATGATTGTTATTCCCAGGTACAAGTGCTTCAGCACCATTAGCATCTGGGTTGTGTGCCTTAGCTCTAGAAGCAAACCCCGACTTGACCTGGCGTGATATGCAACACCTTGTGGTTATGTCTTCACGTTTTGAACCACTGAGAAAGGAAGATGGATGGTTTGTCAACGGTGTTGGACGTAGAGGTTGGTAATTTTGCTTTTTGATTTTGAAGTAATGTTTTCTTAGGCTTACTTATTGCAGCTTAGAGCTTTGTACTAACAAACATATTGTTTGTGTGTTGTAGCTAACTTGCTTGTGGCCTGTTCACTTTTGATATCCAGTGCATAGCCTGATAGATAATGCAAGTTTGCTGAGCCATCTTGTCATGGAAACTTGTAGGATTTTTTGTTTTCCCCATAATGTACCAAAATTTAATCCATGAAACTTTCAAGGAAAGCAGATTTACTGGCCATTCCTTATCTTTTTTCTATTACTTAAAGTTGAAATTTCCATGTTTTCTTTAGAGTATTTCAAATTATTGCATTATAAAGTAACACTGGGTTAAGAAACTAACTTTTGGTTAGCAAGTATGTTTCAATGTCTTTACAAAATTTTAAGATACAGTATGTTTTACAGTAATATAGTTTTACGTTTTCAAATAATTCTATTTTCTTTCTGTATGGCTCAATTTTCCATCATATAATCATATTTTGGAATGCATATTGTTTTCTTCTGTATCTTTTGCAAGCAGAACATTTACATTAATTAGTGATGTAATTCTTGCAAGTACAACATTCTGATTTTATGATAGGTCATATTTGGTTAGGTAAGGACATTTTACCTTCAAGCCATATAATGAAGTTTTCGTTGTAAGTTATGTTTTACCGTCTAATACAAAGATACATATTACAAAGACATACAGCACTTAAGACATCTATTTAAAGAAAGGCAACTTAGGCATCCATCAAAGGGAAAGTCATAGAACTCAGTGGAGTAATTCCATCCTCCTGATAACTAAAATAAAAATTTTAGCAGCTCCAAGGTGAAATGACTTCAGTCCTTTAGTCAGGACACTGAATGTATTGACTAACTAGCAGTCAATACCAGCCTTCAGGTTGCAACTGATTTTGCTTTAGACACCAGACAGACACTCTCCCCGTAAGCTTCACTTATTGCATTAAGGGAAGCATACTTTTGTAGAACTTCTTGTTTGTTTATAAGGAAGGAAGATGTTTAGATCATAGACACTGATTTTTTTGTGTCAATTAGTCAAACAGTGAAGGTAAAGCCTTGAAAAAGAGGAAAAGGAAATGATATGCAGCTTTAGTTTATCAGAAACAGTATCCTTTATTAGTGATATCAGTGGCATCTAAGCTTCTCAAGCTTTGTAGTGCAGATTCTAAATGCAATGTTGGCTCATAAATTTTACAAGCTTCCCATTGTTTAGCCTACTAGCTTCTCATTGTCTAGCCTAAGGTTTTTTGGCAACTGTTAGCCTTT
>JAUUDZ010453657.1:0-12519 GCA_032361705.1 Panulirus versicolor
CCGCAGCACTCAGGAAACCAGCCGTGTCCACTGGGAGGGATCAAAGTTCATATAATAACTAATTTGTGTGTGTCTTTGGTGGAAAGATAGCAGGTCGATATGCCATCGGTGGACTGAACTACTGGCACATGAAGCATCTAGGGTAAACCATAGTAAGGTTGTAGGGCCTGGTTAAGGATATGGAGCTGTGGTTTCGGTGCATTTCACATGACAGAGAATGAATGTGAGTGGATGCAGCCTTTCTTCATCCGTTCCTGCAACTACATCACTAACGCAGGAAACGGCAATGAAGTATAAGACAAGAAAAAAATATCCATGAACTTCTCTAAGGCTCTAATTTGAAGACATTGATTGTCTTTGTACATACCACTTATGGAAGTAGGTTATTCTAATATTATACCACTCTACAGCTGAAATATACATTTTTCCATTTTGTTGTCATCTACTTTTATCTTCATAAAGTTATTTCTGGCCTATAAATCTCTCTAAAGAAATACTGCGTTGAAATTATTTATTTTTAAAAATTCTCTATTACATCTCCGATTCAGTGCATTTTTTGAGAAAATGTTTAGATCTTTGAGTCTTTCCTCTTTAGGATTATTTCTGAATGAAAGGATTTGCTTGATTGCTCTTTGAATTCATTCTAATTTTTCATCATCAGTGATTAGGTTTCGTGACCAGAACTGAATAGCTCACTGTATTGCAGTTTAGATCTGACCAGTTGTTATAAAGAGTGAGTGTTGTATTCTTTATCTCTTCATGCTCATTCTCTTCGGGAACTCCCAACAAGGGGGGTGCCCATGGCAAAAGCTTCTCCACTTTTTTCTGTCCTTACATGCCTCCCTTGCATACACCATTCCATGCATTCTTTCCCCACATTACTCCTCCATTCCATTTTACCATGTCACAGGTGATGACATATAATTTCATTTGTGAATAAATTATGGAATACAGGTATAACTGCTGTACTGCAACAGTTTTCGCAGTAAAGATACAAACACGAAAAAAGTTTCTCATAGTTATATCCCTAATATTTAATTCCCTTTTTTCATGCAATTTTATTAGAACCACATAAAGGTTGTAAGACTTTGCTTATTTTAATGTCCCCACTGTTTATTTGGAAGGCTCAATCCCCACTCTTTGAAAGTAATTTGTAATACTAAACATAACTTTTGTCCAAATGTATGCCATCAGTTTGCTACGAAACATTGTGATATTACAGATATGACAAGAGAGCAGTTGGAACGGAAAGTGACATATTGCCGGGAACTCTTGGAGTTGGCTGATATCATAGATCCTGGACTGAGTTTGTTTCGGGGAACACTTCTGTTTGAGCTTCAGGCTGCCCTTGTAGCACTGGCAAAGATGCTTCTCTCGAATGAGATCATAAGCAAGGATGGAACACAGGTAACCTCTAATATCTTACCTTTTCCAATAACATGACCAAGAATATTCTTACCACAGTGTCAGGGACTGACATGAAAGGCCTTAACTCAGTTTCTGTTAAGTACATTATGAAAGGAAGTTGAACATTACCATGATGTGGTAGGAACATATGGAAAAATCATCCTTAACTCTTATATACCAGAAATCCTCATAAGGTGATTTGTGTAGCAGGTGCTAGGAGTCATGATAGGAACATTAGCTGTCTTGGGCTTATTTTGAACAACCAGCTAATATTTTTATAGTGATACAGTTCCTTTAAGTGTCTCTTTGTCAATACAGGTGCTTATTACAGTCTACCACTCTCTGGAAGTAATTCAGAAGTATAAATATTATTCCTTGGGATAGTGGAGAAAGTATACTGCCCATAAAAGGTGACTGTGGGGGATCCTCCCCTCCTGCACTACTTTCCAAAAGGGGAACATAGGAAAGAGCCAAATAAGGATTTTTTCACCTTAAAGGCTCAGTCATCTGTTCTGGATGTTCACATGGGAAATAGCAAAACAAATATGAAGGACAGATGTGTAAATATGTACAAATGACCATAAATAGTGATGCGTCATTTTATGAATGTGGGTCATGAAACTCACCCTAACACCTCCGTCAGGGGAATTATGCATTATCCGTGGGATTATCTTACAGCCTTATAAGTTATGGCTCCTTAATTTTTTGTACACATCCTTTATGTTTATATGTGTTTCTTTCATAAGTCATGAGCCAGTATCAAATTTGTCAGAGGCTCACCCTGAAACTCTTCCTTCACCCACTTCTCAGCCCCTGTGCCTTCTCACAAGGGGTTTTATGTGTTAACTTCAACACTATGCTGTGGCCAAATAAGTTAACTTTTTTGGTACATATGCTTTATTTTTGCTTGAGTTTCTTTTATTTTGAAGTGGAAAAGAAAGTTTGAAGCCCTTATTTTTTGCTTCATAACATAAGAAATTTTTATGAAGCTACTAGGTATTTAGGGGATAAGGAGAGGATGAATGTGAAAACTAACATCACCCTGGAACATCATAATGAATTGAGTTATAAAGACAATGGATTATGACCTACAAATACAATGGAGCACAGCAACATCAGTTAGATGACTGTGATGCCAAAACATAACTTAATGAAAAAGTAATGGAAAATGCCATGCAAATTACCTCCGATGAAAGCTGACAATTATAGCCACTTGCATTTAATCCGATAGTAGTTCAAGAAACATTATTATTTTATCCACAATTTCCCTTCTTCTACAAATAAGCTATTGTGCTCATACATTGATGACTCAACACTGCATTCCTCCACAGCCTTCAAATCCACTCTTTCTTCTCTCACTCAATCTGCATCATATCTTGACACAACTTCTTCAGTAAACTCAGATGAAATCTGGTTATGTTTAATGCCTTCATGACCCAGTTTCTGCCCATCTTTCTATTGAAAATTCCTCACAACTTTCCTCCCCCTTCAATGGTTCTGTAATTCCAACTCTTAACTTATCACTGTAACATCCACTCTTAGCTTGAAAACCCCACATTTTAAAAGTAGCAAAGTCTTTTCTAAGAAATAATAAGTCCTATTTATATTTTGAAATTTCTTTTCTTCCAACCAGTTGCTCCATTTATATAAAGGATTGATCCTTGTATGGAGTACTGCTCTCACATCTTGGTTGGTACTAGCTCTGCTTCCTTACTTGATAGAGTTGAACTGAAAGCAGTACAACTTATAAACTCTCTAAGGCTAACTTCAAAACTTGACCTGCTTGCCCTATGCCACAGTGTTAGTTCAATTTCCCTCTACAATAGGTTTTACATTGGTTTTTGCCCTTGAGAGCTGGCTGCATGTGCATACCCACCACTAGCTAAACCATGCAACACTCGGTAAGCTGCTGTGTCACATGATTACTGTGTGGCTGTTGGCAACTCAAGGATGGGTCATTTTTGATAATTGATTCTTTCTTTACTCCTTCAAGATTTGTAGCTCTATCCTCTGTCTTTTCCAATAACTATGACCTGGAACATTTTAAGACAGATTTTTCACCTTTCTAGAATTTGTAAATACTTTCCCTTGTCTCTTCTTCCCTTTCATTAACAAAAACTTTTAAAGAAGGGAAACCCAGATTTACAAATAAAATTATTAAAGTAATGGTGGTATGGCTCTTACATCGAGGATCATTTCAATATGCTCTTACTCAATCATAGGAGATGTCAAGACCTATGTTATTACTGCTTCACCCCATGATGTTGCTTTCATTTGTATTTTTATATGGTTCAAATGTATTTCTGTTTACAGATTCTTTTTATTTTTCTCATTCTATTTCTCATTTTACTTCTCTTTAGATTAGGACATCTTTTATTTTAGTATTAGTGACATAGTACTTCAGCTGGAAATCTTTAATGTCTTTCATAAACTGAGTAATCTTTACAGAAATTAATCCTTCAACAAGTAATAAAATGTTGCATGGTCAAATTGTGCATTTTCACAGAAACCAGTATTTTACAAATAAGATGTCCAAGTAGAGTATACAATTATATAGATGTGCTTTTACAAAATACATACTTGAGGCAAAGTGAAATCATTTGCTGCTTACAAGATACTGGGAGATGTTTTTTTATGGGTAACATCATTCGTCAGTGGTGTTAATGATTTCCTTTACTGTTTGCAAAAACTGCTAAGAATATTATGCTCCTTTTTCTTTGATTCATTAGGACTACATGACAGAAGCAGTAAAACATCTGAAAGAAGCCTCAGAAATTCTCAAGCATGAACCAGAGATGGAAAAGGGTGGTCTGGATGCTAAACTGAAGATGTTATCAGAAGAACTTGATATTTAAAATTGTAAAACATGAAATCGTTCTGAATCCTGGTGAAAAATTATCTTAAATTCCCAATTAAAGAAAAACAAAGTATAACTACAGGCAATTTCGCAGTCATTCAGGATATGAATATCACAAAACTTAAGGATGTGATCAGGTCGAAGATTTGTCAGGGTAAGACTTTGTTTAAGAACATAGTCTTAGGAAATTATTTTGTTATTTTTATATAGATCATAAATAAACACAAACATTGTGTACTTAGAAATGCTAATAAAAAGTTTTTAGTTGAAACTCTAGTTTTTCTCAAAACTGAAAGTACTGTGTTCTGAATAATGGTGGTTGTCAAGTTGCACTCCTTTGACCTAGGTAGCTGTCTTCTTTCTGCCTCACCCACAAGTGGACTACTGGCAATCTTTCTGCAAACTTACAATCTCTCTGCCACACAGAATACTTGACAATATAGCTCATTCTTCATTACTTTAGATTTTCCTGCAGTGAGTACTACGCGCTAGCACTGGTTTTTGGCAAAATGGTAGGAGCGATACATACAGGTACACCACCAATTTTCCGGCACTCTTAGTTCCAAAGCCCTGCCAGATTAACCATTTTGCCGGACCAACCGTGGTCAGGTAATAATAATTCGTCAACACACCTCTAACTCACTAATTATACATCTCCCATGTGTCTAAAGTATTCATCTGCATTATACACCTGCTCAGGAGTGAGGTGCTGGTCAGCTACAAGTTTCACAAATTCGTCCACATACTTGGCAGCTTCTTTATATCATAAACAGTTGATGAACCAATATTGTAGATGTCACACAGCTTATGCACCAAAACACCAGGGTCCATTTTTTTCAAGTTCTACTTTATCTTGGATCAATAAAGACTGATGTTTACATCTGACACAACGACTGACACTCTCATATGTCTTAGAAGCCATAGCTAGTGTTAAATGTAAGCAACATAAGCTAAGAATCTCACAGAATTGCGGTATCACCACCAATAAGTGCAGTGTAAAGAATGTAAATAAGCGCGCCCTACACACAACGCCATCTGTGGCCACCCAATAAACTAGTCTGGTGGCCGTGGTAATTTCAAGTTCCCTCACGTAATTTTGTCCGGACTAAAGGAGATGCCGAACTATTAGTTACCAGAGATTCGGTGGTGTATCTGTCATTGTAGGTAGGAACATTTTGACAGGAGCATTAGGTAGTGGTTGTTGGCAGGAAAGTCAGGTAGGAGCCTATGCAAACAGTGCACTAGAGTAGCCCTCTGCCAGTGGCCTGTTAAGGGTGAGGCACTAAAGGCTCAGCAGCAGCACTGGAGTTCACCACTGGTTATGGAGACTCTATTGCTGTGGCCACCTCTTTAAGGGAGTTTCAGGAACAGGTATCAGACATATTTTTGCCCATGAAAAAAATGCCAAAAAAAAAAAAAGGCTGCTTTCTGTGTGATGGCTATTGTTCAACGCACATTCTAATAAGAATACACATTTGCTTCACATTAACAAATATATATTCATATCATCCCTGAAAGAGAAAATAAGACTTAGAATAGACTAGTGGGTTACAGGCAACAATGCTTGGAATTCAACTTCTGGTGAGAAATTCTGTGCATAGATTGATACCAATCGCAACCTGCTAAGTAGGTGTAGATTGATACCAATAGTAACAAATGGATTATGAATGGGTCATTTGCAGGAAATGTTCAGCCAAATTACATTCGTTATTCTCATTTCTTCACAAAACATAACTTACACTGTGTACAGCTTAATAAGCAATGTAATGATGTTTCTGGACTGTCTACTGGTGGTAACACTACAAGCAAGAAGTCAACTTCAATAAGGCTGTATTATCATCAGTGGATGAAAAGGAGTAGCGAGTTATTAAGGACCTTCCCCTCCCAAAGTAACCCAACTTACCCTACCTCTGCATGCAGACAACCTCAAAGCTGCAGGTGCCCTCAAAATCTGATTTGGGGTTACAGAACTAACTTTGCCCTGTACTTACTAATTCGCAAAACCATTCCCACGATGAAAATTTTTTAGATTCAGATTATGTTCAATGATTTCTTTTTACCAATCTTTTCCCACTCATGGCACAAGCATGATGGGGCTTTCAGGCTTTGATGACCATTTAAAGTTTCATGCTTCAACAATCATATAAAATTCAAACATCATGATCATCAAAATACATAAAATTGAGGATAAGCCACAAGAAATAAGCCAGACTAACGAATCCTTCACATACATGTCTTATGGAGAAGAAGAAATAAGACTGATAAGACAGTGTAAATCCTAGTAATCATAGCCTCTTACCTCTAAAAAGTTTGCTTGGGACTAATGTTGTTTGGCCTTTCACTTAGAGAGGCAAGGCTGTCTGGCAGCTTCATGAAATATCCTACGAATATCATAGCTAATCCTGGAAGGAGAAGGGAAAGAAAAGGGGCTCGAAAAACCAATATCCCATTTGTATATGGCCTGATAGACCATTCCATTTAGAGGCCATCTTGAAGAAAAACAGGAAAAAAAAGAAACCTAAACCAAAAGAGTGCTACTCATAAAAGCAGAAAAGATATGAAAAAAAAACTATGAAAATAAACAAAAAACAAGGAATCTAAGGACAGATTTAAAGAGAGTATTCAAATATTTGTAACATCTTAAAACAAGAGCACTGGTAAAAGGAACCTTCATCCCTAGAAATAATGCATATACCCACATGGTTGCTGCAACTCTCAACCTCAACCAATGCAGGCCAAGGGGATGCTGCCATGTGCTGGGCAACATGCTCAACTCTAAAGATATGAAAACATCAAGAATCAGCCGTTGAAAAGTTATTCGAGAAGAGCATACAGTATAACTAGGTGGAAGAAGTAGTGATGGGGTGTATGAGAGATTAGTTATGGCATGGAATGCAATGGCAATGAATTGTGGAGTGGAACAGTAGGAGAATTGCAATACTCTGAGGTGGTTCCGCGACAAGTAATCTAAAAGGAGAGTATATGATAAAGCGATTACAGAGGTTGGTGTGAGAGGAGGACCACCTGTAACATGGGGAAATAGTGGAAGAGTACTGGAGAGAGAGAGAGAGAGAGAGAGAGAGAGAGAGAGATATGGGAGAAGAATGCATGGAATGGTGTAAGCCAGGGAGGCATGTAAGGGCAGGTACAAGTGGAGACTTTATCTTTGATGGGAGTTCCTGGAGGGAACTGGTGTCAGATGTAAAGATAGACACATAAATATGAAAACCATTACCTTCATTACTAATGAGGCACTAAGTCTTTGCAAGCACACAAGAGCATAAATGCAGCACTTGAGTGCTCAAACATATGCACATGTTGTACTTCAGCAGACAAAAATGGGCAGAGAGACCATTTACAATACCCACCACCACCCACACTCCACATACACACATAAATAATGGGTTTTGGTATTTAACTGAAGGTCAGTCCTGATGATAAACCTGCTATGGTAAAGAATTTCAGTCTACTGATGGAAGGAAATAAGGAGATATCAAATTTGTCAATTCTCAATTTGTCAGTGCTAGCACTCTCTAAGATGTAGTGGTAAGTTGAGTACTGTGGAAATTAGTTTACAAATGTCAGTCACTCAATTTACTATTACAGTCCAAGATTCTCCAGTCATCATCCCACCAGTGCTATATATCCTACCTTTTCCATCCACCAATGCTATATTACTATATCCTACCTTTTCCAAGTGATTCTAAACTTCTTCATGGGATTTTGAAATACTGTTTATTATTGATATTTATTACTATGGTATTCCAAAATTTTGGCTAACTATTTTTACATCAAAAACAGTCTCTTGTCATCACAGACACAACAATAAAATCTTTGCTATTCTTACAACATACCATTTATATTAACAGAATCTATCGAGTAAGAAAATACAATTACTAACCAGTATATTCAAGTAATACAGTACATTGCTTAATTTCTGTTCTTCTCTAAATACTTTTCAAACAAAAATTCCTTGTAATATTTTAAAGCACTAATATGATTGGTAAAGTTATGATGAGTTTACAAGGTATATGATAATATCTTAAAACCAATTTTATGTGAAGGTAATTTCCACGAAAACCCAGAACCTTTAAAATTAATGGTTATTAAAACATAATTAACTGTTGTCAAATACCATATGTTTACCAGAAAACTGGTGGATGGAAGCTGACTGTTGCTTCTCACGTAATTTGGCGTGCCATGATGGATGGAGAAGTGACTGGTGTCCACTTGGTGCTGGTGCTGTTTCACCTTTAAAAACATCCAAAGAAAACAGCTGTCATCCTATTTATAGTATCCAAACAGAACAAAACTCCATTAATATAAAGTAAAGTACCTCTTGACTCTACATTGAGGTGATTCACACAAACTCTTATGGCATATACATCTTTGCAGATATCCTAATCTGCATCTTTTATGAATTCACACTCTTTTATGAATTCACACTCAATCTTAAAAATAATATCAATTAAGCTATTTCTTGTTGCATGGAAAAGCAACCAAAGGAATAATTATTCAGTAACTCTACTTCATGGAAGTGAGCATGGAGTTAAGAGCACATGGATATATTCGGTTCAAAACAAAGAATGAAAACTCATTTATGGCCAATATCTCTGTAAGTGTGTATAAAACACAGGATAAATGGACTTTCTCACTAGAAAATAACCAAAGATGGCTGGGATGGAAATGACTCTGATCAAACTAAAAGGTTATTAAATGTGTAATTCAAATAAATAAAGTTCACTAAATTACCATTCAGGCATAGAATTAAGCTTAGGCCCCAAATATTTTGCAAAACACAAATTCATTTCAGAGTTCTTTGGGAATATAAACAATATCATGAAGACCTTCAAACTTTGAAAAACACTGGATGCTTTGTGTTTGTTAGAAATTAGTTTTCTCACCTTTTACTGGCAGAGGAATCAGGTTAGCATTACCGCCATCACTGAAACAAAAACAATGTAAGATCAATCAGAACAGCATATACTGCTACATTAGAGGCACTGAGCAGCAACATACCAACCTTTCTCAGGGAATATCTTCAATCTCTTAATCACAAAAATTGCATGCAAGATAGTTCACAAAATGGTTCCATGAAACAAAAAATCCAAGCAATCTCAAAACAGAACTCAAGTATTTTACCTCTGCCAACGTAACTTCTTGCGGAATTGACTCCTCATTCTACTTCTGGATTTGGTGCCAGATCTCTGAGCTTGACGACCCCGATTAGAACCCCTGCTAAACTGCTTTCCTCTTGGATATCCTCTGCTGTGCACTCTATCCACTTGACTTCTGCCTCTTTCAGTTCCTGGTCTTTGGCTTTCACCTCTCCTACCTCCTCCTCCATATTCTATGTTGTCTTTCATATAACCCATATCTTTATTAACATTTTCACTTTTGAGGCGCTTTTCTCCATTATCTTCTCCCTCCCATTTTCCATAATTCCTCTTACCACCTCCTCTTTCTCTGTGCCCTCTGTAGCTCCTATCTCCTCTCTGTCCCCTATGCCCTCTGTCCCATTGTTGTCCTCTGTTTCTTCCCTGTCCTCTGTCACCTCGTCCCCTATTTCCAATTTGTTCCCTATTTCCAATTCGTCTCCTATTTCCACCTCGTCCCCTATTTTCACCCAGTCCCTGTCCATCAAATTTCCTGTATAAATTTCTTTTGAAGAATTTGCTAGAATCTACAGGAAGATTATCATCCGAATCCAAAGCATCACTGTCAAAGCTCCTTCGGGCACTTTCTCTATTATCAAAGCTCCTTCGGGCACTTTCTCTATTATCAAAGCTCCTTCGGGCACTTTCTCTATTATCTGTCTCATAGTCATTTGTTCCTTCATCATCTTCACTTTCTTCATCTTTACCTGATCTCAGGAAAAAACTACTTTTTCTGGTCATTTTAGTTTTTTCTGGTTTTGTTTTGCCAAAAAAGAAATCTTCATCATCAGAATCCATGACCTTATGATCCTCATTTCCTTGAATTGATCCATTAATATTTTTAAGGTCTAACTGTTTCAACTGTGCAGTGCCTGAGGTTTTGTCAATTTTGATAATATTGCACTCTGAGCTCACACTGCTTTTCCTTACTGGTATTCTTTTGCTCCCATCATCACTACAGTCTGATTGATCTTCACTGTCACTTTCATTACTATCCTCATTATCACTATCATTTTCACCATTCATGGTACTTGCTTCATTATCTCTGTGCTCACTCTCACTATCATCAGCACAGATATCATTTTCTAAGTCAATATTCTCTATCTCATGACTACCATGATAACTCATGGTGCTTTCTTTAATCTCTTCTTCTGTCAGTTTTTCAACTTTTTCATTCCCTTTACTTTCCATGGCAACATTAACCTTGTCATTATCCTCTCCTTTTCCACTTTCTCCTACTCTTGAGTCATTCTTTTTACCCACCTGATCCACATTTTTCTCTGCCTTCCTTCTTTTCACTACCTTCAAAGATTTAGAATTCATTTTCTTCTTCCTCGTTCCATTTATGCTACTAGTCTGTTTTTCTTCTACTTCCTTAGTGGCACTGGTAGAATCCCTAAGGATTTTTGGGTCTATGTCTATATCAGTGAACTCTTGTAGAAGGCCGAGATATTGTCGCTCTTTTTTAAGAAAACTCTCCACTTTGCCTAACCTCTCTAAATTCTTCAGTTTCTTATTTCGATGACGAACACCAAGGCTCTGGAACACACAGAAAAGCTGACCTGTAAAAAACTGTCCCTTTATTAATCCCAGAAAGACTAAGTTCATCATGAAAAAGGTGCTTATGTCATAAGATGAGGAACATAACATTATAGGATACACAATCACAATGCAGCAGCTTTTTGGATTTGAGCTACCACATGCAGTGTCCACAACAAACCTTGTCCACCTCCCCATATATTTTCAGAGGTAGTCAGTCTTATATTACTCTGTTATCTCTCCTTTGCCTTGAGTACCATATACAAACATCTGGCCATGGAACTAGCAATTCTTTTTATATTCTACTTCCATGTTTTGGGTCCATAGGGTCTTGATCTAAATGAGGCAAGGCACTGACGGGGCACTGCAGGAAGCAACTGCCTGATGGAGCATTATGAGCATCCAGTATGCCTAAAAATCTTGACATTACCCACATTTTCTTGCTTCCAGGAAAGAATTTGGGCTTTCTCTTCCTTAGAAAGATAAGAGACAACCATCTCAAAGCTCATATGGAAGAAATACTGCACCCAAAAGCAAAATTTCCAAAGTGAAGTGGCAGCCTGAAAGACTAAAGAAAGAACAACATTCCCTCAAGGTAGCTTGATGTACAATGAGGTGGGTTGCTGGTGTTCCTACAGTTAAAAACACTAGTCTGTGTGACCAAATGTATGATGATTTCACCCTGAGAGCAACATATGATTGTATCCACAATAAATCTTAGCTATCTATAGCCTTAGAAAATAGATAATGGCTGACAAGGCCTTTTGCAGACCGTATGATAGAAAAAAAAATCAACATATGACTTCTTATGATATCTGAGATAATATAAGATTATGTTTAATGTACCACTAAAAATTTCTAAGAGGTTTATTATTTTGATAGGTATGAAGCAATTGTCTTAGATACTGTATCAGGCAGAGATGCTTTACAAAGAGAGTTTCCCAAACAGCATGTAAATGTGTCTTCTGTTCATGTGAAAGGATGGTTGACAAGGTGAATATGCTGGTAGCTCTTCTAATACTTTACCACAACTAGGCATTTGATATATATAATTGTGACATGTGCTTTCTCAGGAAGAAGTACAGCTGTATGACATACCTCATAGAGCCAGCTGAACTTCTGAGGAAACAGATCACGTGTAACATCAAACAGCACAAACAGAAAGAGGTTCAAATAAACTGAAATACACCTATGTAGTGTGATTTTAAATAAATGCTAAAGCATGTCATGGGAATACTGAGCCATCGAAGAAAAGCTTCTGCCATTCACAGGAAGTTCCCTAAGGCATGATAGGCATGTGAAAGAGAGACTTTTGGATGTCAATGCGCTGAGAGGGGCAGCTGGAGGGATGTCTAATCATCATCTTGTGGAGGTGGAGGTGAAGATATGTAGAGGTTTTCAGAAAAGAAGAGATAATGGTGGGGTGAAGAGAGTGGTGAGAGTAAGTGAGCTTGGGAAGGAGACTTGTGTGAGGAAGTACCATGAGAGACTGAGTACAGAATGGAAAAAGGTGAGAACAAAGGAGGTAAGGGGAGTGGGGGAGGAATGGGATGTATTTAG
>JAUUDZ010453668.1:0-12518 GCA_032361705.1 Panulirus versicolor
TCGTCCTCCCAATACTCTGAATCTTAAATCGGTAACGGTCACATATATACTAAAATTAGAATACATGATTTCAAACTGATGTGTATTAAGAGCTTGTTGTCCCAATCGTCGATACAACAGTTTGTACCCATCCTTGGTGCAACAAAGCTCTGGAACTGACATAGATATCCTAAACCTTACCAGAGTCCTCCATCTAACATCGAAGTTAAACTCAGCACAACATCAAAATACTAAAGCTGTCAACAAACCAACGAGAGATCAAGCTCTACAAAGCACCACGGCTAAAAGTAAAGTCAGGCACACAAGAGTGCATGGACCCAACAGATAAAGCTGTCTTCCACAACACAAAAACGCCACAGCTAGCGACAGAACTTAGCGCATCACGTTACGAAGGACCGTGAATATAACCTTTGGCCTTGTCTCCAGGGTGGACGGTGGTGACCAGGGCCAGTACTCCTCCTGCAGTTACTACGACAGAGACTGGCCGGAGCTGGTGGCCAGCGGGGTTCTGGAGGGCGAGACTCTGCCACAGCTGCCCACCAACATCACAACTAAAGATTGCGACCACTGGATCTACGACCACTCCATCTACAAGACCACCGTCGTGGAGGAGGTGGGCACAACTCCACCTCTCTGTGTAGCTACGCCCTTCCTTGTGTAGCTTCATGTCTCTCTGTGTAGCTAGGCCCTTCCTTGTGTAGCTTCGTTTCTCTGTGTAGCTAGGCCCTTTCTTGTGTAGCTTCACGTCTCTCTGTGTAGCTAGGCCCTTCCTTGAGTAGCTTCGTCTCTCTGTGTAGCTAGGCCCTTCCTTGTGTAGCTTCACGTCTCTCTGTGTAGCTAGGCGCTTCCTTGTGTAGCTTCACGTCTCTCTGTGTAGCTAGGCCTTTCCTTGTGCAGCTTCACGTCTCTCTACGTAGCTATGCGTCCCTCCTAAGAGCCACCAATACTTCATATGTCTTCATACTTTGAGATTTTACCGTGAACCGTGTTTGCTGTACCAGAGGTGCGGGTCGCGGGGTCTGCCTAATGAGCTTCAAACCCCCCCCCCCCCCCAAACCGGTATCCCCGACTTTTAAAAGCTTGCCGTTGCGTGGTCATCATTGTGTACTTCAAAACTAGTCTAATGAATACAATTGTAAATGTATTAGTAATAGTGGTAATAGTACAAGTGGCAGTGGTAGCAGTAGAAGTAGAGATGATGATGGGTTTGGTGGTGGTAGCAGCCATGGTAACCAAGAATCGCAAATATCAAAAGATATATGAACGAGTTTGTCCCTGAGGATATTCTAGTGTTTGCTTCCAAAGTGTCTGGTTGTCAATCACTGTCCATAAGTTGCTGGTCAGCATCTCATGTTCCCTCACAGCCCATAATGTAGTTCTCTCAATGTCCTGATGCTGACGTGCAGTGTGTCCCGCTCTGTGCCACAATGCAGTTTAGCTTCTGGTTCAGTATGTAGATACTTTTGTATTATTCTTAGTAACATTTTTAGCTACTTTAGAGAATGAGTGTAACGACATTTACAAGTACTAATTGACAACAGGCAGCATTCAGGGTAGTGTGCGGTGGCCTGTTGTGACATTAATTCCGCCTGATACATCGTGGTTCATGCCGAAGTGTATTTACAGATCCTCTGTATGACAGGATGGACAGGGGTAGAGAGCGTGGTCCACTCTGTGGAATTTTATTTTCTGGTGCCAGAAACAACCCCTGAGTTTGTCTGAAGGTTAGGGTACACATCCCTTGCTTTTATCAAGATCTTTTAACTTGTCATATCTACACTTCTCGTCTCTCACGGGAGGCACAAACACTTCCCAGCTAGACAAACTGCTCCACTGTTTTCAGCTCATGTTCTCTTGCTGTACCTAGGTGAACATCCTGTCTCATATCTGCTAATCATCATCACGTCACTTTTCTTTGTACTGATGTCATAAATATTCCAGGAAAACAAATAAGATCACACAAGTGTGTTTGGCTCACTGCTGACGAAGCAGGTGAGAATTTTATGTAACGTTTACAGACATAATCCCAGTTTAAATAAAGCTGGTGAATTGTGTGAGTTTCTGTTAAAAGTTGAATACTTTTATTTGATACTGTTCTGTGATTAATGGTGGTGAGCAGAATACGATACTATGCAACAAAAGTAAGAATCGTCACCTGCCTAACATTCCCCTCATAACTATGGTTAACCAAATCAAACTTTGAGACTTGTCGTAGCAGAAATAGAAACAATATGGTGCACCATGGAAATCAGACTTCGCTGCCCATAATTTGCAAGTTCAGTTCGTTAACCTAAGGGGAAATGAGGAAACTGGTCGTCTAAATGTTAGGGCGCTTTACAAGCCGACATACAACCGTATTCTTGTTATAGTTACCCATAGATTTAAAGGTGGTGTTCTCTGAATTCCCCGGGTGATGATAACAGAGAACGGTGGGTTGCAGGGGTACCCATGATGATTATTTTTTCAAAGAGCAACGGGCATTTCCACGTTGTCTGTCGATGATATCAGTGCAACCATGGTGTGAAAATAGTAGAAAAGTAAAAAAATACGGCGAAACGCTTGTTATCTTTCTAATCATGGAGGCGTAAAAAATAGTCTGTCCTGGACTTGAAAGATTTTGCAAATATCCGTGAAGTTGCCTTCAGCGACTGTTATTCGTAAATCATTCGACATGCTAACGATGCTGTTGAAGAAAAAATAATCTCCATCATTCGAAAACGTTTTACTCAGAATTTCAAAAGAGTTTGCGGCCTTGCATAGCGGCTCAGCTAGAGCCTTTCAAAGCCTTTCATTACTCGTAGGTACCAGTGCTAACAATCACCTCCTAGCCTTCTCTTTTCTAAGCTATATAAGTCCAGGTCTTAAAGGCTCAAAAGAGATTTATTTCTCGGTCGATGAGTTGTCTGGTTCCCCTTCAACCTACATCATTCTACTGTTTATGTCAGTGGTTCCCAGATTTCCTAACCTTAGCGCCTCCTTTCAAGATACATTAATGGTTGTACAAAAAAAAATGTAAATAATAGATAAATAGGTAAATAAATGTGATAACAAGGATACCTTCTTTCAAAAACCCTCACATAATTCCCAAAAATTATCAATTAATCTTATAATTGCGCGATGCCGTTTCCTGTTGGGCGGGGTGGCGCCGAAATGGATGAAGGCAAGTATGAATGTGTACATGAGCATATGTGTATACATCTGTGTATGTATGTATATGTATGTATATATGTGGATGTAAGACCTGTAGTAAGACCTCTGCCTGTACTATACAGTAGGACCAACAGCTTGGCATGAGAGTGATACCCTCTTCTCCCACAGTGGGACCTGGTATGCGGGAGTAAGTACCTCATGTCGTTAGTGCAGTCGACCTTCATGGCCGGAGTGTTGGTTGGCGCCTTGATCCTCAGTGAACTATCAGACAAGTAAGTTATTGTGAAAACTGGAAAGAGTGACATGATGATATGTGACTGATGATAATGGTTTTAGCTATAGCGATAAGGAAAATGATGACAATCATGATAATGATAATGACAATAATGATGATTTTCCCATATAACTAATTTCTTCTCTTGCCTTAGCGAGGAACCATCAGGAGCAAATGAACTAGTGTCTCATTGCGCGCATCCATTTCAGTTATCATGTGTAATGTACTGATGCCAGAGCCTTCCATCTACATGAAACCCAACAGACTGTTCCATAGTTTACCTTGACTGTTCGGTTTCCCTTGTTCAGCATACTGACAGCACGTCGCCCCCCATCCACCTCATTAATCCAATCCATTCCATCCTGCGCATGCCCCTCACCCTCCTGAATGTTCAAGCTTTGACAGCCAATGGCTTCCTTCGCTCTATCCTTGCTTGTCCTTCTCGGGCTGCCTTTTCCCCTTTTTCCCTCCACTAATGATATGTACGTACTTCCTCTTTGTCATTCTTTCTCAGCTTATATACTATTTCAAAATACCCAAGTCATCTCTCTCAATCATTTCTTATGTAATCAACCGGCCACATCACATGTCCTCAAGTAGTTGATTTCCATCACGTCCAACACCTTCCTTTCTCTTGCTTTCAAGTCCCACTGTCGGGACTTCTAACCTTCAGATATACTTGTCTTTGCCCTTACAGACACTCTCTTTCCACATGCTCTTTAATGCACCGAGAACTATAGCCCTCTCTCCCACCCTGTGACTCACTTCAGCCCCCATGATTCCAACTGCTGCCATGTCCACCCTCAGGTTCCTAAAGCTCTCCACTTCGTCCACGTCTTTCCCATTGAAACTTCCACTCAAACCATCCTGTCTCATTTCCCTGCTGTACTTCATTGCTCTACTTTACTTTAAACACACAAATTCTCCTTAGCAAACACCTGGATTATACATTCTCTACCTCTCCTGAAGCCAGATTGTTCCTCCTATCCCCAGTCAGATGTTCTGTACAAGATACCATTCTCTCAATCCCCACTTACCCAAACCTTCTGCCCTTTTGCCCTTGCAAAGGGCGCTATATGCATTTCGCCAATCCTCAGGCACCACACCTTAGGCAAACGTTGAACTACCACATCACCCATTTCGTGTTCAGATCCCGCAGCGCCAAGAATCGATGGTTTTCTTCAATACTAGCATAATACTAACTAGTCCTCTTGAAAAATTACTTCTGTCTTCTTCACTTCTCTCACTACCGCGTACATAAGAACTAACAGTCATTCAGCTCTAGCAGACTACTTTCATTCAAACCCACAACAATCTTTTCTCGATTCCGTACTCTCCTAGCACAGTCTCACAGCTCACTCTCCTAGCATTATCTTATAGTTCACTCTCCTAGCATAGTCTCACAGCTCACTCTCCTAGCATAATCTCACAGCTCACTTCTCATCAGAACTGCCACTCTTCCTTTGCAGTTTCTCTCTCAGTGACCCTAGACATTACGTTTTCTTCCCAACGTTTCCACTTCATTCTACCGCCCTTCCCTTTCATTTTACATCTGATGATGATGATAATAACTGATAAATCGGTCAAGATAACATCAGCCACCTTAATATTAATACTACTGATGAAATTCTTATGTTCACTTCCCTGCTGTTGATACTTCCTTGAAGTTTTTGATTTCACTTACTCAAATACATTAGTTCTGTCATATCCAGTCATGTGATTAATCCTTAAAAAAATCCCAGTCCATGATGTGAAAGGGCATTTTCAGCAGTCTAGATGACGTAAATCCAAAATATCTGTTTGTCAGTACAAAGCGTTCGATCCACGGTCTATAATAATATCCAGTCAACTAATGATATCCAGTCAACTAATGATATCCAGTCCCTCATGTGATAATCAAATAATTCAGTCCAGTCTCCCTGACCCCCCAGATAATGTCCTCATGTTTGCTGAAGCAGATTCAAACTTCGCATCACCCAGGGAGTAATCGAGTATACCTAATCTATTTTGTCCAGTCCTTGATTAACTGTCTAAAACTCAAAGTGATCCAACCATCTCTCCCTCCGCCCTCGATCCCTGATCTCTGATGAGTAATAACCGGTTTTCTATGATACAAGTCAAAAGAAAGGTAAAACACCAACTGCGACCTATTCGGGTTTTATGAAACTTTAGGGTGATAGGTTCTCAGGGGCTCGTGTGTCATAGTAAATCCAACATATATCAACCTCCTCTCAGCCTCCAGCGCATACTGTTCCTTCCTCATGCCCGTAGTTTTAATCTGATCATTGATTCTGAGCGTGCCTTTTGACCTGTGTAGCACGTTCCCCCCTGCTGTTGGCAGCGGCGTCCCTCCTGGCATCCCCTGAAGTGCCCCTTTTAGCTCTAGACCTTGACCTGTTACGTGTGTGGTGACCTCTTACCTGTGTGGCAGGTACGGAAGGAGGACCATCTCGCTGGTGTCGGCGGTGGGCCTCCTGGTGGCCTCCGTCAGCATCACCTTCACCACCCACTACGTCGTCTTCCTCATCCTGCGGTTCTTAGTCGCTGCCTTCGGGTCTGGACTCTTCCTCCCAAACTTCGTCATCTGTGAGTTCGCGTTGATCAGCTGGAGAGTAGTGAGAGTCCGTGACTTGGAGTGTAGAGTTTGGGAGGGTCCGCTTTCGGGATCTAGTGACGTCTGTGAATACCCTGTGGATTCAGAGAGCACAATGTAGAGTCTGATATCTGAGCATAGTCTGTGAGGATTCTGTGTAAAGGGGATCGTATGGGAAGTTCATTAGTTTATCACGGGGCCGAAGAGTTCTAAGTGTAGAGTGTGCAAGTGGTAGTAGACCTTAGCATAATCTCCCAGCACTATAGGCTGCTACTTCCTAGGATACCTCACAACACCACAGGCTACTTTTCTATGCTCCTGGCTACCTCCCAAACTACATGATACCTCCCAACACTCCAGGCTACCCTCCAACACTAAAGGCCACCTCCCAACACTAAGGGCTACCTCCTAACACTAAGGGGTACCTCCTAACACTAAAGGCTACATCCTAATAAATCAGGCTGTCTGCCACTATCTCAGGCTACCTTCCATCGACCCACAATATTTGTCAACACCCCAGGCTAGCTGCCAAAAATCAAAGACTACTTTCTAACAACCCAGACTACTTTCCAACACCCCAGGCCACCTAAACATCTCATGCTACCTGCCAACATCCAATGCTACTTTTCAACACCCCAGACTACCACACACACAAGCTACCTTACTACCTTTAAGGCTTCCTGCCAACACTAGAGGCTACCTACTAACATTCCAGGCTACCTGCCGACCTGCCAGACTACCTCTTAACACCCCGGCTACCTACCAACACCCCAAACTACATCCCAACACCCCTGGCAACCTTCCCACATGACCCTGTCAGTCCCACCAACGCCCCAGAGCCCTCTCTCTCTCCTATCGTCCCCAAACAGCCACTAACGTCCCTTTTATTTTTTCTCCCTTCAACCGTGATCCTTGGCTTCCGACGACCGTGTCTGGCTCCCGGATACGCCTCCCACAGTGATGGAGGTGGTTGGACCTGATGGCCGGACTGTGATGGGGATGCTCTACCAGGTCTTCTTCGGCGTAGGCTTCATGGTCCTGCCACTCATCGCCTACTTCGTCCGCCAGTGGCGCAACCTCCAGCTGTGCATCTCCGTGCCCTCCGCCCTCCTCCTCCTCTACTACTGGTGGGTGTTTCTCCTTACCCTCCGCTCTCTTCCTCTGCTGCTGCTGGTCTTGCGAAGGCCATACCTTGGGATCTGGTCCTCGCTATCTGCATATTCCTTCTTTTCCTCATGGTGACCGTCTCTCCACCTCAGAAAAGCCCTTCTCGACGTTAAGTCTCTGCAGTATATCATGAAACTTCTGTTCGTAGTATCCCACATATCATCATTACACCTGGCAGTATACTGGGTATATTGATAGGAATCATCCTCAGCTTCAGTGACTCTGTTTCCTGGAATTTCATGAACGAATCCTCCAGCTTTTCGTGATACACTGTTACAGGTATAATTATCCTTGAAACACTCTTCAGTTCTCTGCTGTTCTAATCAAAAACATGTTTGCCGCTCGTGAAATAGTGTGTTTGCCAGGAGGCTACCTACTTGTAAGCAACACAGACGTGACCACAATACAAACACATGACACGAACCTGACTGATTTCCTCACTTCTTGATGCTTCAAACACACTTGATTGATATCTGAACACAAAGAGCAATATAATCCCTTTCGTTGACATCCACATCATTTTACTGTGTTGCTAACTCCACTATATGGTCGGTCTCACATGCTCTCCTTTAATCGCCCGATTGATATTTCAATGTAAGGAAAATTACCGTGGTTAAATAATTGTTAAGAATGCAATTTAAGTTCAACCAGTGAAGCACCTTCCTCAGACCAACCTTATGACTGGTTTCCCTATGGCATCCCACAACCCTGTTTCCAGTGCTTTGTCTGCTGTCTGCTTCATAGATCCGAACATACACTCCAGTCCAGACTTTTTCTAACACCAAATGCCCATCCAAGTAACCTTCTAGTCCCTTGCAGATCTTAACAGATGGAAGAAGTGATTTGCCCATCTAAGTTTGAGTGAGCGAAGCCTCTCGGAGACTTGGTCTGCATGAGTGCCGCTTCCATACGACCTTTTGCCTGGATGTGCATCCTGTTTTGGCTACCTTTACATGAGCCATTCCTCATTTCCAGATACATACAACCAACAAGGATACGTGGGTGAGTATACTGCAGTGGGACACCAACATAAAACATATTCCCAGCACGTCCAGACGATCATATTTCTGCCGCATCAAATTGAGCTTATTTCTTAGGATAGACAGGTTAGCATATCCCATGGCATAGTCGGGAGGAGTTTATGACCTGGATGTTTAGGAGACGATATTCCCGTAGAAAATCTGTGTCAACAAATTCCAGCAAGACGTCCAACTGAGCTTGTTCAAGTAAGACTTGTAAGTCAGCACATTCCAGTCGGACGTCCAGGTGAGTATATTCCAGTTGCAGGCTAGCAGGTCACAGGTGCACGTCAGGTGAGCGTATTCCTGTTCGATGGTCAGAAAAGTATATTATTATTCAAGGTGGTTGCCTAGTTGTGCGAGCCTCATGGTTCATTGTGGCCTGAGGGAACGCTCAGTGACGTGTTGTGTGTGTTGCAGGATACTCCCGGAGTCTCCCCGCTGGCTCATGATGAAGGGCCGCCACCAGGAGGGAATCGACATCCTGAAGAAGGCGGCGAAGGTCAACGGCAAGTCCCTACCACCGCAGGAGGAGATCGACGCTATCGTGGCCAATATAGAGAAGGAGGTAAGAGACGCAGAGCAGAAACTATCTGGTTTTCGAACGTAAAGCTACATTTGTGTCACACTCCAGCAGCCACCAAACCAGCCGAGGCTACATGTCTCAACACAAGAGACCACGGGAGCCGTGACAAAATTCACGCCTTCAAAAAATTTAAAAAAACAAACATAATTGTACGTGAGACGTTCGAGTTGAACACTTGTGGTCCGTATATGGTGCTGACACACACAGCTGTGTGTACAGTACAGTACACAGTTCGTACGGTGAACATGCGGAGGTGTGGCCTACCTTGGTGGCTTATGTAGTTATCATGTTGTTATTCCTTAGTCATGTGGGCCTCGGGTTCAAGGCTTCCTTTTCTGTGTGCAGGATGTTGAAGCATAGGACCCTGACCATCACACTGATGTACACACGAACCTAACCAAGGACGAGTATCACCATCGGAATCCTGTAGCTTAGCATAGTTCCTTAACTTACCTCTTCAATAAGGTAACTCGGCCCCAGCAGGATGACTCCTCGATCCTGTTATGATAACTTAGCCCCTGCTGTGTGACACCTTCTGCGTCCTTTTTTAAGACAGACTGACCCCTGCAGTACATTAACACGATCCCTTAACTATGCCCCGACGGCAGTGCTATACTGGTTAAGATAATGACGACCTTAGCTAACCTTATCAATCAGGCAAGTCCTCCGGTCGCTCCTAGTGACCCCCCCCCCCCCACCTTCCACCCTCCATCCGTGTAGTTTTAAGCTTGTGGTTCATCCACTGTGAACCTTCTCATTGACAGTCTCACTGTACTAGGAGGAGACGCAGAGAACCATCTCCAAGCTTAAGGAAATGGAGCAACTTCTTAAACAGGGCGAGGTAAGAGCATCAGTCAACGCCGAACGCTGCATGGTCATTCAGAATGGATACGGCATGTTGTTTACGGCATGTTGTAGATGTTACCCAGGTCATGCAAGCACGTGACCCAGGTCATTCTAGCACCTGGAGATGCTAGACATTATCATACTCTGCTTACAACACTAGCCATATCTTTCTGCACTTACAACACTAGCCATATCTTTCTGCACTTACAACACTAAGCATATTATGCTGTACTTACAACCACTAATAATGCCCTAACAGCATCTGGCAACAGCATGCTATGTTCTAACAACAAAGATACGCACTTGTGGCTACCGACCACCATGCTGGGTCCAGCCTAACCGAGGACTGACCTACAGAACCCACACAAGTCTCATTATTACATGATGACGTCATACCATTGTTGACGTGTTTTACCAATGTACCAACACAGACTCATCATATGACTGGACCCAGAGCAACTGGTTATTAACATATGATCTACTAACGTCACTATGGTGAACAAGCTGAATACACATTACATGTACGTAATAATTCGGGGACAAAGGTGATATATGCTGAGGCAGGACGTAATAATTCAGGGATGAGGGCAATATATGCTGAGACACGAATATTTTTGAAGATGTAATGACGATATGAAATATTTACACCATCTTACTTCCGCAGAGAATCAACTCTGGTCATACCGAGGAGAGTGTGTGGCGGCGGTTCTTCAGGTTCTTCAAGAGCATCGTAAGTATGTCAGCTGAATGTTGACGGTGTGCTAGGGGTGGGGTGCGGGTCCGTGTGTTCTGGCATGTCTCGTGGTGTTGGGGTAAAAAGGGGAAGCGAAGAGGGGATGTATTGGGAGCGTGCTGGGACGGGAGGCGAGGCAGAACAATGAGAGGTAACTGAGGTGCTGCTGGTGAAGAAGAAACAAAGCTTGTGGTAGGGCGGCCGTCTCCGGAGTAAGCTAGAGCCAGCCAGCTAGCCAGCTGCGGGAGTCGGCAAGGGTGAGGGGACGGGTCAGCCAGCTCCAGCCCGGCTAGGCCAGAGGACACGAGAGGAAGTTCAGTAACATAGGGTGAGTCAATACAACCAAGGGCGAGTGAGTGTCTGCTGTTTTGTGTTTGTGTTTCTAATCGCGCACAGAACTACGTACATACTGGTCAACCTAACCTCCCCCATCATTAACCCACCAGAATCATAAGCTCCCCCACACATGTCCACTATATGAACGATATCATATAAACTTTCTTACAACCATCGCCTCCATAGCAGCCCACCATTCCAAGACTGATATATAATCCAGGATAACCAGACTCCCACCCAGTGAAGCTCAAACTCTTCCATAACTCTCTACTATAACAACCCACCTCTCCAGAATAAATAGTCACCATGATTATTTCAAGATAATCCCAAATTCTCTCTCGTAATATCCGTCTCCCAAATTAAACCAGTTGGACACCCTCGCCCTTTATTTAGGAGTAAACGCTAACCCAAACCCGCCATCTTGAAACACCCTCTCCCCCACGGCCACGTCATCACGCCCTCCCATAGCTACCAAACCATGCCTACCAACTCACTCTCTCTCTCTCTCTCTGCTTCAGATCACACTGTTAAGGACCCCCAACATGCGCCGTCGATGCCTTATCATATTCTTCGCGTGGTTCGTCGTCAGTATGGTGTACTACGGCCTCACCTTCAGCGGTGGTAACATCAACGCCTCAGTGTACATCCTGGTGTTCCTCTCCGGCGTCGTGGAGATCCCTAGCTATATTCTCGTGACCTGGACACTCAAGAGGTAAGATTCTTTCTATCTCAGTCTTTTTCTCTCTTTCTGAACCTCCTCTGATCATGTAGTTCCCTTCCATACCAAGAATTCTTGGACCCACCGTGATAACAATAATCTGAATTCGTCAAGGAGCGAGTCAGACACGTTACTCGGGTATATGTTAATGTTTCGAAACTGTAGTGATCTTCGTTTACTGCGATACCAGATGTATTTGTCCTTTGATCCTTTTTTTTTTTCAGTACAATTCCCCTGATACAAATACATATGTATTTTCTTCTGGTACCATCATACGCTCAAAAGTCAACCCAACCTAACGTCAAAGACCCTGTGTTGAAGTTGCCTAAGGGACAAGTTCTACAATTCTTTGGTGTGTACCCTCGAGGATACAGTCTTCAGTTTTCGTTTCCCTAAAGAAATAAGAAATAAATTCTTATGACAGCCCCAACTTGTAGAAGAAAAAGATGTCCCGATAGTCATGAGCAACATCTAAGTCTCGATCAGTCTGATTTTATGTGTTCCTTCTCTTTGACCACAAGCATCCTCCGATGAACCCAGAGGTCTGTTGATCTTTGAATTCCTCTGCGTTCCTTGCTATTCCTCTGCACTTTAAGATGTTTAAGTCAATACTCGAAGCGATTTGTTACAACAGTACCAGGTTAACATCACAACCCAGTTTAATAACTTGCTAAAATCCATTGTTGTTTGAGTATGTCCCAGTACTACAGCTACACACACGTTCTCTTATGAGCATCATTTGCTGCCCCACAGGTATGGACGGCGACTGAACCTTTGCGTTCTCTTTGTCATCTGTGGCGCCTCTTGCCTCCTCATCCTGGCTGTCCCCAAAGGTAAGGTTATATCTGTTGTAAGCTTGGTTGTAGCTGTTGCTGGTCATGGTGTAACTGTTGTGTGTCATCAGGCAGTTGTTGTAGGTAAGACTAGATGTAGGTCAGGTTGTGGCTGTTTTCGTCGAGGGTGGGCCTGGTTGTAGGTTAACCCCGGTTGAAGGTCAGGTTATAGTTGTTGTAGTCATGTACTTACAGCTGCAGGTGAGGTCATCGTTGCTTCAGGTCACCTTGTGGCAGGAGGTCAGGTTGTGCTTATTGTAAAC
>JAUUDZ010453679.1:9178-23859 GCA_032361705.1 Panulirus versicolor
CCATATTCACCCATTTTCGGCTTTCATCATTAGTCTTATGCTTAAGTTGAAAAGATCATGTGAACTATGAACGAATAACCATTTTTAGTCTAATGGGACACAACTAGATAAGAGTTTCTCAAGTATCGGCTGTAGAAATTTAAAGTTGTGACCGTGGTTTGGGGGTCGGTAATCTTCGGCCCTTGTTGGGAAGAAGTGTGACTTCGAATGACGGACAAAGGGAACCTAGATTGCAAACGCCCTGCTAAGCAGGAGATACAGAACTGACATAGGTACTTAGGTCAGATCTGTAGAGTGTAATGGGAGTAAACATACTTTTACATTTAGTTCGAAAATGGAGACCATGATAATTGTTAACGTTCTTTTATGATTATGTAACCATGAAATGAAAATGACAATTGCAACTAGACTACAAACTCAGAAATTACAATTTATGAAATAATTTAGTAAACTAAAGCCGAATACAAATAGCTCATAATATCTTTCAAGATACTGTGAAGTAATCGGACACTATGTAAACATTGCGAGTTGTCTTCGGCGTTACCCGAGACTGGTGTTTAGCATGCAAACCAATACAATTACCCGTCAAATAGCAACGTGTGAACAATAATTTGAAACAGATGAAGAGATTGCAGTCTTACAAATTGTGTGTAATACTTGGGAACTGAAGAGCTCCCCATAGTCTGCACATGTGTTGAATTTGACAATTTATATGTTGGAACAGTCTTGATTGTTCTCTACGGTTTTCATCTCATGTAGGCCAAGATATACCGGCTGCTTCAGCTGGAAAGGTAGGTGCAGAATATGCTATTAGTAGCTGATGAGGAAAATTTGGAATTCAGTGCCTCTTGCTTGTTGAATGCCAGGACTAGAAGATTTGGGGAAAGCTGTAGTTTAAATACCGATATGAATCGAATTGTAGAATATAAACTTGCAGTGTTAATGAATGAATAATACAAAAGATCTAAGAGATAAAATCCCAGTTATTTTCTTACTTTATGGAAGCCACTTTTATTGGCTTGATATCGTACCTTGTCTTGTGGAATCTTTGATGCTAATGTAAGGAAAAATATAAGAAAGTGGGATTTTCCTTTACTACCTTTTAAAACTATCTTGATAACTATTAACTCATTAGTGGTAGAGTCCTGTGGGATAGGGAAAATGTGGGGCTTAGTAAAAATTGTATGATACTGTGAAATGTTGAAGCCAAAGAAATATACACTTAAGATTTAAAGACTGCATGTGAGGAAGTTCATGTTATTATGCATTCTTACATAAAATGCACTGCACTCCACGTATTTTCAACATCTTTCAGTTGGTTGGCAAAGTTAAGCAAGTTCAGATATTCATAGAGGTATAAGAATCTTCCTTTATGGGGGAGAGATTGCCTAGGCATTAATTCAGATGTAGATATTTGATTTTGCCCCCATATTTGTGAAACTTGGACTAAGTTGGCGTCAGACATTATGGGGCATGGTGACAGCCACTGGTGCATTAATGATAAAGGATGATAGGTATTTCTACACGCTACAGGCAAATTTTCTTGTTTTACTGCAGCATCATTTGCTTCATATGTTGATGTTCTAACTGAGTAAAGCTCCATAAAACTGAAAAAACTTTCATTTGAATGTTTTTGGTCAACTGTCTCCAGGACCATCACTTTTTCCTAATGTCCTCATGCTACTGGTGAGGACATCAGAAAATAACGTCAGGATTCCCTGGGAGTCTTCCTCTTCATTTATTGTTTGCAAGGTTTCAATGAAAGTCGTTTGAATGCATCACTTAAACTGCCAGCTGTTGAATTTGAGTATTTTTACCTCACTGTTTCCCTCTACTTTAAAGCCCTGCCCTCTTTATGAGGCTTTAATTTGATTGCATTGCAGGTGCTACACTTAAAACCCTTACTCTATATCACTTCTACTCTTTGTAATGATGCATTTCTAGAAATTTAATTTTCTTTCATTTTGAAAAGTGGAATCTGTAAAGTAGGCAATTGCTAAAATTCCATTTTAGGGGCACATTAAACCAAGTTTTAGAGCATTCAAGTACCTTAGGAGTAGGGCCAGATTATGAAACTCAAGTTGATGTAGGAGCCATACTTTTATTTTCCTATTTTTTTCTCTAAACATTTCATTCAACTAATTATTACTGTTGATTACAAGTTTCCTTCAGCTAGTCAATACAGTTGGTCATGATAAAAATATATGTAAAATTTCATAAGCCTTTACATAAGTGAATAATTTCTTTGAATTATTTTAATTCTGAGTGTCAAAGGGCCAATGAAAAACCACTCAAGAGCTTGATTTGGCCTGTGGGCCACCAATTGAATAGCTCTGCTTTAGAGTATTATTATTTTGCAAGGATGATTTTTTAGTATAGATAAGTGAGACCAGCTTTGGTTGCTCACCTTAAAACCTTTATCCATTTGTAAGGTATGATAAAATCCCAGAATATGCTGAAACATTCCAGGATACATCTACTATTCTGTTTTGTTGAACTGAGCTTGTAGAACAAAATTTGATACAACAGATTATAGATTCTTAACAAATCAAAGAAAAAATAATTATTTTGTGTTATATCTTTCACCAGAATAGTTTCCTTTCGCACCAAAATGCAGCTTGAATACCAAAATTGTAAATTGAAAAACTGTTTCTCATGAAATGAAAAAATATCTCATAAGAATGATGACCAAAAAACAAGTGACTAATGTATCAGAAAGAAGACATGTGTTTTCCAGGTTTATTCTCTTATGGAATTGTTGTTACCACTGTAAAGAATGATTTAAGATTCTCCACTTTCACTTGTTTAACTTCTCTTATGATATTAAGTCCTTAGTGGTGTAGTTATGAGAGAGGAAAAATGTTGGGTTTAGATAATGATGTGAAGTACCAATACAATTAAACACAAAAAGGTAATTTGCCTTTTTGAATGCTACAGGTAATGTCTATTTTAGTAATGTTTTGAATTCATCTTTACTGAGAAGATGCACTTCACTGCAGTCCCATTCATTGTCAGCTTCAAGAGGTAAATATCTAGTTCAGAATCTGACCTTGTGTAGGGCAGATCCTCTCAAGCAGTATTTCTCTTCCTTTATGTTTATAGACATCTTGAACGCATGAATTCTGTTGTGAATGTTAAGATGTCTGGTGGTATACAGTGAAATGTGTCTCTTTAATTATTTGAAAAATTTATAATTCATAGATCCCACAGGCAAGTTCTGTTATGTATTATAACTTCATTTGGTTTGGAAAGCTCTATGGAATCCATTTATGTAACAGGTGGAGGTTTGTCTTTGGCAGTCTGCAGAACATTCAGAAATTATTTCAGGACTTCACGAGTCCTTGTTCTTGCTGATAGATTTTGAGGAAAGTGGCATTAATGAGTTTGTTACACTATGAGCAGTTGCTTGAGTCAGAGTGATTTTATCCTATGAATTCCCTTTAATTCAAGGCCCTCCCCATTTCTGAGGAATGGGAAGTGCTGCAGGTAGTTTCACACTCTGTCCCAACTCTACAGAGTGTAAAAAGAATCCGATGGTACCAATTTTGTTAAAATCTGTCATCAAGAACAGGTGCATCCTCCTTCTTATACATTATGAACAAGTGATATAGGCCTTAACTTAACCAGGGAGAGATGATCTTGTGGTGAGATTGTATTCCAAAGATAGTGGTAAGTGCTCTACAGCCTATTATGATTATTAACAAGGTTGTGTCACCTTCTCACATGCTTTTTTTTGTTTTAACACAAACACCACCATATAATTTACTTTACTTTCCTTTCCCTCTTTCCTTTTTTGAAATAATTTCTTTATTCTGGACAGCAACAGCTCCTAGGTATATACACCCAGCAGTCCGTGAATTAGTGTGTGTGGGTTGTTTGCTAGGTGCCATCTCAACTCTTTGATGTAACATCATGGATGAGTTGTTGTATATTTGTTAAGTCTCATGAATAAGCATCATCTAGCATGACATGTGATTTGTTTCATTTTTTTTTATAAGGGCTTGAATCCTCATGGTGTTTTATTCTCACTAAGGAGGTCCTGTCTTAAAACTTTCATAGAACTCTTCCCTCAGAGGAGAATTTTTTTTTTATCCTTCAAAACCCACATATGTATTTCAGAAAGTACTACTTCTGCAGGAAGTGATAACTGCTTGCTAGAGCATAAAGCAGGCTTCAACATTGTAGTCTAGAATAAAATATTTAGAAAGGAAACATGGAAATTATTTTAATGTTACCTGTTATTCAATGATGTGTTCAAAGAAAAAGATAAGGATGAATGTTGATGTTTCTGTAGAAGGTGAAGTAATGAGAAAGATGAGTTGAATTAGAATCTTCTGATTTTTAATTTTCTCTTTGCACCATCAGAAATAGATCTGCACCATTGCTGATAATGGACTTCTCTGCTGTTCGATTTGGGGATGAAATTCTAGGTTTGTATGGCTAATTTTTATCTGCATGGTTATTGCTCTCACCTTTTCTTTATATTATTATAAGGGTTTTAGATTATCAGAAGATTTGGACTTTTGATATTGTATTTTTATCTTGTAGTTTGGAATGAGTATATCATATTTTTGATGTTATGTCTGATTCAGATATGTATCTTAGGATGTCTGTTTTGATGGTGCATGTTATATACAGGTACACCACCGAACTTCTGGCAACTGATGGTTTGGCACCTCCTTTAGTCCAGACAAAATTAAGTGAGGGAACTTGAAATTACCGTGGCCACCAGACTAGTTTACTGGGGGCCACAGATGGCGTTGTGTGTAGGGCATGCTTATTTACTTTCTTTACACTGCACTTGGTGGTGATACTGCAATTCTTTGAGATTCTTGGCTTATTTTGCTTAAATTTAACCCTAGCTATGGCTTCTATGACATATGAGAGTGTCAGTCGTGGTGTCAAATGTAAACACCAGTCCATATCGATCTAAGACAAAGTAGAAGAATTGAAAAAAATGGACTGTGGTGTTTTGGTGCGTAAGCTGTGTAATATCTACAGTAATGGTTCATCAACTGTTTATGATATATGAAGCAAAGGGAGAAAATATTGAAATTCTATGCAGATAGTGATTCCAAGAAGCAAATGACATTTAGAAAAACTATGAAAGATGGTAATAGTACTGAGCACGATTGAGTGATGATGGAATGGTTTCGACAGCGTCGGAATGATGGAGTGGACTTGTCAGGTAGCATGATAATGCACCAGGCTAAGTTGTTCCATAAAGAACTTAAATTACATGAGCATGACTATAGTGAAGGATGGCTCCAAAAAATTCAAGAAGCATCATGACGAGCACTGCAGTCCTGAGCAGGTGTATAATGCAGAAGAAACTGCATTATTCTGGTGATGCACACCTAGGAAAACACTAACAACAGAAGACGAAGACCCCACAGGAATCAAGCAATCTAGGGACAGACTTACCATCTTAGGGTGCTCAAACATTTAATATCCATTTGATTTAAATTTCTAGCAGTCCATGGTATACTTTAGACGCATTTTAGATGTATAATTAGTGGGTTAGAGGTGTGTTGATGAATTATCATTACGTGACCACGGTTGGTCCGGTTAGGCTTTGGGACCAAGAATGCTGGAAAATCGGTGGTGTACTTGTAGTTTAACATCCAATCTTTCCTATTAATTTCATAGAAATTTGCATTCTTTGTTTAAGTCAGATATTCAGTCCTTTGAATATGATTTTATTTTTGACATTAAATTTTGTGTGTTCTTGTTATTCAAGTTTATGTTTTATCTTATTCAGAGTATTATATATACTTATTCTACTACTGTTACAATATTTACAAACACTTTCTTATATTTCTGAAGGTGATAAGTGCTTTAAATTTCTTAAGGTAATAAGTGCTTTTAGAATTTCTCTTCTACTTTTTCATTTTTTTCCAGCACTCTATTGAAATTTGAATATTAGACTTCTTTAACTGTACAGTACTTTTGTCTTTTATATGATTTTCAAACTAAGCAGAAATACTTAAGTAGTACATTTACAAGACTGGCATTTTGAAACAGTCTTTTAAAATTTGTTTTAGGGATATATAGAATATGTTGAAGTTATCATCAGTACAGTCCTTAGTGTGTTCACAATCGTGATGTATGTTTACATGCCAGTCTGTTGGTTAGTATATGTAGAGTCAGTGTGTCTCTGTGGCTGGATATATTAGTTAAATCTTTATATATGTAATCACAACAAGTATATTTATTTATTAAGAGGTTAAACTATATTTTACATTATTAATGAAATTGATGTCAACCTGTGGTGTAGCATGAAGAAAGTGTTTAGTATGACATTTAAAAAATTAAATGGTAGTAGTACTGATATTCAAAAATTCACATTCACATATATTTTTCTGTAACTTTTCATAGTTGATAGATAGACTGTAACACAAGAAAATCCTTTTATATTTTTGTATGTATGACATTTTTTTCCCCCCTTAAAGGTTATGATGAGAGTAGCACATTTAGTGAGGACAGCTCAGCTTATGCAGAAATATATGCTGGTGATGCTGGGGAAGCATTTCCAGCTGGTGGAGATTTTCCTCATGACACTCATGATGGGGACTTCTTGAGTGGTGGAGAGTACCAAGAAAGCCGCACAGTTTTAGTTGATGGAGGTGATCACTTTGGAGTTTCTGCAGTTGGTGCTGATAGGAAGGAAGAACTAGTTTGGATGGGAAACTCAGGGGTAAGTTTGATTTAAATTTCTGTAGATGAATTGCAGCCACTGAGTGTACTGTTATCTTTGTTAATGTTTATTAAGTTCTAAAGATATCCAGAAAGCTACATTGAATGTCAGTCATACCAAGGGTTACATAAAATTCAGCAGTTAACATGCAACATGCTCTCAAAGACTTATTGTAATTATTCAGACTTGCCAGCATTTTTGAGGCAGATGTGAAGTATTGGTCTGTGGATTATGGTTTTGATTTTAGTGCATTTGTTGAATTTGTGCAAATGATGGCATTGGTCATCTTTCCCTGATACTACATCACTAAGGTGGGAGAAGCAATTTTACTACATACAGTACACACAATTGCCTCGGTTCCCCTTTTCCAGGAGCTCCTGCAGCTTCAAGGCTGTGCTTGTTTTAGTAGCAGGGAAATGGTTGATTCCTTTGAAGTGAGAAGTTCTTTGATGAGACTGTACTCCAGATGCTACAGCCTCACCAAAGGTGACTTTTCACTTGCAGTGGAACTATAGGCAGGCAGAGTCCAGTAACACCATGGTACAGAGGATTTGTCATAATTTATTTTAGTTACCAGAAGCCTCTGTGAATTCTCAAATCATGAATTCTTATTAGATTGATTGTAGTAATTTGTTATTTCCAAAGGCCAAAAAATATTCATGAGCAATTACAAATCTGCTTTTACCCTTTCACTGTGGCTGGTACATATGTGGTCTTTTTGGAAAATAAGGGTCAGTTGCAGCTTTTACATATGTGGTCTTTCTGGATAAGAGTTCATTGCAGCTAGTATATCTGTGGTCTCTCTGGATAATAATTGTTCACTATAGCTGGTATGTATATGGTGTCTGTATTCAGAACTCTTAAGTGAAAGTTTCACAGGAAAATTTTGATGATGGTTTAATTGGCCACTTTCCTGATGTTGCCATAAGATTTAGGCATTTTTTTTCTTTGAACTGTTTGAGTCAGTGTGCCTGATCATGGCAGAGAGAATAGTACAACAAAAGCAAGCTGTTGCCACAATAACCATGCTATCCCCTGATCCTCCTAATTATGCTGGACATGACTGGCAGGCTACACCATACATGCCAAAAGATTTTGTTTGGTTCTTCTAATTCATGAATAACAAATGCTTTCATAGTGAATGATAACTCAGAGGAACTTGAATTTTTTTCTTGAAAGTGTTGACACAGACATAATGGAAAAGATTGTGGTGGAAACAAATTGACATTATCAGTATCTCTAGGAAACATTATCTCCCTTTTCACCTTGTTGTAGACTAGCTAAGTGAATTGATTGAGTAAGGATGAGATGTATCTTTTTATGTATGTGATTTTTTTATATCATGTGAATGAGATGAAGATTTTTGAAAGCTAATGCCTCAAGATCTCTTTCTTCAACTCAATGCAAGTTGTTGACGATAAACATGTACAAGGAGGTGATAAGATGCAGAAACTCTGGCCATTTCTTGAACGCAGTTTACACCTTGTTGTAGACTAGCTAAGTGAATTGATTAAGTAAGGATGAGATGTATCTTTTTATGTATGTGATTTTTTTTATATCATGTGAATGAGATGAAGATTTTTGAAAGCTAATGCCTCGAGATCTCTTTCTTCAGCTCAGTGCAAGTTGTTGACGATAAACATCTTGTACAAGGAGGTGATAAGATGCAGAAACTCTGGCCATTTCTTGAATGCAGTTTACAAAATTTCAGAGTTCATTCCTTTTCTAAGATTTATGCATAGTTGAGAGTTCAGTGCTGTGGAGAGGTTGTTTTGGATTCTGACGATATATTCCCTCAAAATGCGATAATTTGGGAGTGAGACTTTTTATGCTTTTTGATTGTGATGGATTTATATCTTCCTTCATTGCATACCCAGGAAAGGAAACAGACAAAGTGCATGATGATAGTCTTAGCTTCTTTGGTTCAATTGGAAAACATTTTTGGCTCATTTACAGAAAGGGCATTTTATATTTGTTGATTATTGGTAAACAAGCTCAAATGTCTTTCCTTACTTGCTTGATGAAGATACTGGTGGATGCAGAAATGCCAAAAGTAACAGAAAACACATGCCAAAACATCCAAGAGTGAAACATGGAGATTGTCTGGCACAGAACAGTACTGACATTCTTTGCTTAAAGTGGTGTGATAATAGGGTGATGCATATGCTTTCTACAGTGCACAGGGGTTACATGTGTGTTAGGGATAGGAAACATTGACAAGGACAGATTATTAGGAAGCCTGCTGTGATTCAGAATAATAAGGAAATGAGATTGGTTGACAAAAGCTACAAAAATGCTGTTGAGTGCTTAAGACAGTGTGTAAAGTGTTATGTGAACAGCTATTATTTGTATCAGGTGAAACCAGGAATGTTAAGCCCCTCTTAGTCTTTTGTAAAACCGTTGTCAACCAAATGATTGACAGGGATCATCATATGCATCATCAGCCAATGGTTATGTTGGAGTATATCCCCAACGACTTCCTGTGTATGTGCTCATACATCGATGGGGCTCAGAAGTAGCGGCATACAAGCTGCAAATATTGGCATTCACGTGCCTCTGTGTCTTTGCCCAGGTTATAGGGCATACCATACTGTGAAACATATCTAAAGGGAGTTATAGTATTGTAAATAGTGTATGTAGAAATATATTAGAGTTTTAAAGGTATAAAGAGGTATAGAGTTGTAGATGTATATAGAGGTATAGATTAATGGATGATATAGTTGATGCATCACATCTTACACAAAAACAGTTGAAAGAAAAAGATATTGAGAGTTAAGCTGTATTAATAGACTAAGTACAGTGGCATATTCTCCTTTTAGAAATTGAAATACAAGGAGGGGAGGGTTTCCAGCTCCCTGCCCTAGCCCCTGTTAGTCGCCTTCTACGACACGTGGGAAGTATGATAAAAAGAAATATAAATCAGTGGCATATAAGTGGGTGATCAAAGTAATCCTCTTTGCAGAATTGAAATACGGCAATCATGGTAGTTTATGATCTCCTAAGCAATAGTGTAAATTATAAACATCTTGAGTATTACTTTGTTCATGAATATTTCAATATCATATAGAAATAGTTATTCATACAAACTTATTATTACACTTTCATGAGAAAATTATGTGTGGAAGTAAAATAATCTGTTTGGTACATCATGCGTCTTGCTATTCATCCTTGCAAGTATGCATACACATGTTGATGGTGAAAAGACAGCCAAATTCAGCTGAGTTGTACATTGTTGCCATTGGGAAAGAGAATCCTGTTTATTTTGATTACTAAATATGCGTAATACCATTTTTTTATTGTTACAGTTGCTGCCATAAAATTAACCTGCCACTGTAAGTGGAATGATAAATGCTGAACATCGTACATATTACTTCGAAAAGATATAGTAAATGAACACAGTAAAGGGAAAACCAAAGGATAGTTTAGTGCATATAATATGACTGGTTTGTCTTGAATCTCTTCACACGGTATCGCTGGTAGTTTGGTCCCCCATCTTCCCCTCCCGTGTATGATCATATGTTTCATGGGAGAATTTATCAAACAGTTTGGCTGTGATGTGTAGGTCCTTTCAGCACATCATCATTACCAAATTACATTTTTCATTACCAAATATCCTTGAATTTATTAATGTAAAAAACAAGATGTAAAGCCTGGGTTGAGGATGCTATAAGAGTTTTCTCAAGGCAGGGGCAGGAACTTACTCAGCAAGCATGCTTACTAAGACATTCACTTTCTGCTGTTGCCACCACGTACCTGCGAGTTATGAACATTTGACTATGTAATTTCTAAAAAGAGGCATAACAGAGGTACATGCAAATTTATAGAAGTGAATTTGAATGTTGCGAATTATTGTGACACTATTTTATTCTTTTGTAAAAGTAAAACAGGAGGGGAGGATTTCCAGCCTACCCCTTTTAGTCCCCTTCTGCAACATGCAGGGAATGCGTGGGAATTATTCTTTCACCCATATCCCTAGGGATAAATATCACAGTATGTTTGTGAGTATATATTATATATAACAGAGCTACAAACAACACAAAATATTGCACTCAAAACAGTCACTATCTGCTGAGCAATGACAAAGCATTGAAGCCATGGCAAAAATATTAAATAACATTTTTGCAAATGTATTTATTATCAAAGACACAACTCATGTCCTGAATACAATTTCATTGATAAGAGAGGGACACTTTCTTCAACAAATTGACATAAAAGCTGAAGACATACTTTCAGCAATAAACAGAATGAAAATAAAATGGCAGTCCCTGATGAGTTTTATCCAAAAACAATGATACATGCAAAAAATGAGATAGTTATGCCCCTCACTGCTCTTTACAGTAAGTCATGTGTTACGGGAAGAGTTCCAGATGAATGGAAATTTGCCAGTGTAACACCAAAATTCAAAAAGGTAATAAGACACTGCCCGGAAATTCTCTTCCTGGTAGCTTAAAGTCTTTAGTTGGGAAAGTTATGGAAACCATCATTTGAGATAGAGTTGTAAACTGTTTAGAGGACCACCACTTGAAAAGATTCTCATCATGGTTCTTGATGAACATGCTCCTGTCTAATAAGTCTGCTTGATTTCTTTTATTGTTTAATCACCATATATGATGAAGGTAAAGCAATTAATGTTATCTAGATTTTCAAAAAGCTTTCAATAAAGTTTTGCATGAAAGGTGACTAGCAAAACTTAGTTCACCTAGCATTGATGGGCTTGTACTTCAGTGGATACGATATTGGTTGACTAGCCATAAACAAAGAGTTGTGATTAATGGTCAAGCTTGAGAGTGGTTAGACGTAATAAATGGAGAGCCACAAGGATCAGTCTTGGGACTGTTTCTCTTTCTCATATATATTAATGATACTGATAATGGGCTGCATTGCAAGATATCAAAATATGCTCTTACAGAGCTGTGAAATAAATCTATAAATGAACTTGAATGTTTACAGCTTCATACTGACATAGACAAACTGATGAATTGGGCTTGTAAGTGGCAAATGAATTTTGATGTCAAAAAGTGCAAAATTTTACGTATTGGTAGTAAAAATGAAAAGGCAAGCTACAGTATGAATTCCGTTGAACTGCAAAAGTTAAATGAGAAAAAATACTTGGGCATGATAATCTTTGGTGACCTGAAATCAAGTACGCAGTACACAGAAGTGGTGAAAAGAACAAACATAATTCTTGGTTTTATAGGTATGTCCTTTGAATTTAAGTCCAGGAAAATCATCCTTACCCTTTACAATTCATTGGTTTGTCCACTTCTTGAATATTGTGTTCACTTTTGATCACCATGCCTGAAAATAAGACATAGACAAAATGGAGAGAGTACCAAGATGATTTCAGAACTGAGAAATGAATCCTATGAGATCAGATAAAATGACTTGAAGAATCTCTTTAAGTAAGAAAGAGAAGGGTAAGAGATGATTTAATACAAATATTCAAAATGACCAAAGGCTTTGATGATATTGATCCATCATGTTATTCAAGACTTGATTCATTTGATTTTATTGGGCAAATGTTTCACTTGAAATAAGATGGACCATTTTTTCAAAAAGGTTGTTAGATATTGAATGATTTGCCAGTTAAAGTGGTTGAAAGCAGTGCTATAGATACATTTAAGAATAGACTTGATAGATACTTTGCTGGAAGTTGACAACTTTCATTTTTTGTTCCTGTATAGTCACAGTGACAATTTGGAGGTTATTGTATATGAATTATCTGTATTTCCTCTATCTTTCTTTGGCAATAATTTGTGAGTTTCTGAAATCTTCCTGTATCACAAACAACCTCGAAAGAATCCAATGATCCTTTGCTTTTAGAATTCTTCTGTATTCCTTTGTAAACACACACCACCCTACAGTGAACCAAGACAGTCCCACTTCAACATGCTCAGCACTTGGTTCTATGCAAATGCACTACAGTCCTCCCATCTAAACCACTTTATAACTAGCCACCAACCCCCAAGTAGAAATACAAACTTTACCCCTGTCTCATGCTTCAATAACCTTTACTCATATATTCCCCAATTTCCAAGAAATATTACACTGACAAAACACATACACACTCTGGAGTGAGCCAACAAGTGCTAAGCATACGACCTTTGAACTCGGTCTTAAACTCAACATATTAGACATACAGTCATCAGAAACCACTCCCCAGACAAACACAAGTCTCACTCCATTGCTTACATTGTGGATATCACCCATCACTACAGCTTTACGAGCACCATTTCAGCGCATCCCAAGACACTTCATGCCTAGTTGAAACTACAGTAATGAAAACACTGAGCAATTGAGCACATATTTGCACACATCTCAAGAGTAAAGTCATGGGAAGGTGACAGAAGAGGAGCTAGAGAAGGAGTAGCACTACTCTTGAAGCAGGAGTTGTGGGAGTGTGTGGAAGTGTAAGGAAGTGAATTTTAGATTGATGAAGCTAGGAATGATAGTGGTTGTCAAGAGCACCTGGCCATGAGAAGAAAGACAATGAGAGGCAAGTGCTTGGGAGTAGGTGAGAAAGTGTATCAATCGTTCTGATGAAGGAGGCCTTTTATTAGTGATGGGTGAGATATGTATATATTTTTATGATTATTATATTATTATACTTAATCACCATCTCCCACGTCAGTGAGATAGCGCAAGGAAACAGATGAGGAATGGCCCAACCCACCCACATACACATGTTTATATATAAATGCCCTTACAAGCACATATACATACATATACATCTCAGGTATACATACATATACATACACAGATATAAACATATATACACATGTACATATTCATACTTGCTGCCTTCATCCATTCCTGTTGCCACCCTGCCACACATGAAATAGCATCCCCATCTCCCCCAACCAGCGAGGTAGCACCAGGAAAAGACAACAAAGGCCACATTCGTTCACACTCAGTCTCTAGCTGTCACGTGTAACGCACCAAAACCACAGCTCCCTTTCCACATCCAGGCTCCACAGACCTTTCCATGGTCTACCCCAGATGCTTTACATGCCCTGGTTATATTCATTGACAGCACATCGACCCTAGTATACCACATCATTCCAATTCACTTGATTCCTTGCACAGCTTTCACCCTCCTGCATGTTCAGGCCCCAATCACTCAAAGTCTGTTTCACTCCATCCTACACCTCCAATATGGTCTCCCGCTTCTCCTTCTTCCCTCCACCTCTGACACATATATCCTCTTTGTCAATCTTTCCTCACTCATTGTCTCCATGTGTCCAAACCATTTCAACCAACCCTCTTCTGCTCTCTCAACCACACTCTTTTTATTACCACACATCTCTCTGACCCTTTCATTATTTACTCGATCAAACCACCTCAAACCACATACTGTCCTCAAACATTTCATTTCCAACACATCCACCTTCCTCTGTACAAACATATCTATAGCCCATCCTCACAACCATATAACATTGTTGGAACCATTATTCCTTTAAACATGCCCATTTTTGCTCTCTGGGATAATGTCCTCACCTTCCACACGTTCTTCAATCCTCCCAGAACCTTCGCCCCCTCCCCCACCCTGTGACTCACTTCTGCCTCCATGGTTCCATCCACTACAAGGTCCACTCCCAGATATCTAAAACACTTCACTTTCTCAAATTTTTCTCCAATCAAACTTACCTCCCAATTCAACTTGTCCCTCAACCCTACTGAACCTAATAACTTTGATCTTATTCACATTTACTCTCAGCTCTCTCCTTTCACATATCTTTCCAAATTCAGTCACCAACCTCTGCAGTTTTTCACCAGAATCAGCCATCATTGCTGTATCATCAGCGAACAACACCTGACTCACTTCCCAAGCCCTCTTATTCACAACAGACTGCATACTTGCCCCTTTCTCCAAAACTCTTGCATTCACCTCCCTAACCACCCCATCCATAATCAAATTAAACAACCGCGGAGACATCATACAGCCCTACCGAAAACAGACATTCATTGAGAACCATTTATGGAT
>JAUUDZ010453680.1:0-12518 GCA_032361705.1 Panulirus versicolor
TATCATAGCCTAAAGCAGATACCCAAGTTACCGACCAGTCCCTAACGAAGGATGAACCACTGGGTTGGCTGTGGACTGACCGCTGCAACCAGGATTCGAACTTGTCTCGGGCTTCTGCTTCACCTGTCAGAAACGTCATCCGCTATGCTCATCAGCTGTGGTAGTTTCTCATCTCCCGCACATTAAGTTCAGTCACGACATATGCCCTAACCGTACCGTCTCCCCTCTCATCTCAAGTGCTCACACGTCCATACAGACACTGGACAAACGTATCGACGTTGCACAGTCCTGATGAAATCCTGCATTCATTTCCAGCCATCTGCTCGTGATACATTCCACTCCAGGTTCTCTTTTAAAGGTATATTCGCGCCGCCACTTACCTATTGTGTCTCCTCACTGCCACTAACCTAGTGTCCCCCCCCCCCCCCCCCTCGGTCCCATTAACCAGATATCTCCCCAGAGCCTTTAACACAGTGTTTCTCTTGATCTCATTAACCATGTGTCTCCCCAACGCCAGTGACTAAGTGTTTCCTTTAATGACATAAACCAGGTGTATTTATAATACACCTAACCCTATGTTCCTCCTTGTGCATTAAACAGGTGTCTCACTGGTGCCACTTGGTCAGTATTTCACCATGTGCCACAGACCAAGAGGCCCTCCCACCCCAGTTAACCAGCTGTGCCTTGAGTGCTCCTAACCTTGTGTTCCTTCCAGTGACATCAACCAGAGTGCTACTAGGCCATTTGCACCTCTAGGCTCCATTAACCACGTATTTGCCCATGTCATTACCCAGAATTTTGCCCCAGTATTACTAACCTTGGGTGTGCCTAGTATAGCCTAGTGTCTTCACCCAATGCCATGAGTCAGGTGTCTCTCAGCACCCAGTATACCCCAGTGTTCCTCACCCAGTTCCATATCTCACAGTGCCCCCTACTAAGCAGATGTATCCGGCAGGTGTTCAGCGGGGAGGGGAAGCGGTACCTGAGCACTGTCGACCCCCGGCGGAGTAACTGGACGCGGTACCTGCGCCCCGCGCCAGACAGGGACTCGGCCAACCTCGTAGTCGTTCTAAGACCCATCCTCGACCCCGGTGAGTATTGCTGCCCTACTGCCTTTACTGGTGTACTGGTCGTGTATGAGCGTGTTGCAGGTGTAATGGTCATGTATTGGCTTGTTGAGGGTATAATGGTTGTGTATGGGGATGTTTAAGGTGTACTGGTTGTAAATGGGGATGTTGAAAGTGGACTGGCAATGTAAGGGTGTGTTGCAGGTGAAGTCGTGTGTATGGGTTTTCTAGGTGTATCTATTGGTCGTGTATAGGGAGTGTTGCACGTGTACTTGTCGTTTATGGGGTGTTGCAGGTGTACTGGTTGTGTATGGGTGGTGTTGCAGGCGTACTGGTTGTGTATAAGGGGTGTTGAGAGGGTTCTGGTTGTGTCGAGGAAGCATATTATCATAACGAGGGTGTCTTGATTGTGCCTGGCGGAGGTGTCGAGGGTGTAGAGCTGTGTTGCTTCGTGTGGTTTTGTCGGAGGCGTTAAGGTTGTAGTGAGTACAAAGGGAGGGAGGGATGACAACACCAAACTGAGGACGCACTGAAACATTATCTGCTGAAGGACGGCTGTAGTGCATTGAGTTCCTTAACTTATCTAGGATAGAGACAGTAGAGAAAAACAGAAGGCATCTCCCTCTCCACCGTTTCCTCTGGCACAACAGTCGGTAGGGGAATAGAGTAGGAACACCGTGGAAAGAGTGTACTGACATGGGAATTCTGTAGGAAATTGTGAATTGGAATGACATCCTAGTGACCTACTGAAGCTGGATTCTCTGGAGAAAAGGTTCAGATCCGAAAAAAGAGGCTGAAGTTGTTTTGTAACAAAAATTATATATTGTGCGGTTTCCCCTCTTGATAACTAATACCTCTGAGGCATTTGTCTCGCTGCGATTTAAAGATGATAATAGCTCTTGCTAGCTGGAAGTAGTTCAAGTGTTCTACAGCTGTAAAACTGAAAAGAAATCTTGGTCTTCTTGGCATCACACGCACCTTTTAATTTCACATCGTTATTTCTGGTCACTGAATCTCTACCAGATACAAAGAAATTGTCGAGTGCTGTTCAAAGTTACTATTACAAAACTTTTCTCAATTCTCCTGGAAATTGGCGCTTTATATATATATATATATATATATATATATATACGAATAAAGTGCATATGAACGCGAGCGTTCACAGAACATACGAACCTCCAACAGCCAGGATCGAACCCGGGACCCCTGTGCTACAGGCGGGAATCCTACCGCTAGGCTATGGGCCTGGCTAATAGGAAATATATATAAAGCTGTTAGATTCATAGATGAAGGGGAAATACTCACAAAATCCTAGCAGATTATGATCACAATGAAGAGCAAGACACTACAGACGACAATCTTTGTTAATTCCAGCAAGATATTTCGAAGCTTTGTACGTAGCATTTACCCTGTCCTTACCAAACATGATCATATGTAAGCATATGTACATTCCAAGTCGAATTATCACTGACTGTAAAAGAGATCACAAACAAAACACACACACAAAAAAAAAATCATGGGACAATAAATATCAACATAGAATACACACGATTCCTTAGACGATACCTCAGTACGAGATGAACCCTAGCTCTTGCATCAAGAGTTTTTTTCAAAATTAACCTTTTGCCACCATTGCAGATGGGCGCCGATTTCTTGTGATGTGGGAAAGCTGAACCGTGCCTGGATCCACGCCCACCTCACGCCCACGACAGCACCACACCCGCGATACCCTCCTCCTCAGGTCAGTGATGCTACTACTCGCCAACTCTCCTATGTAACCGTTGTCACACACCGCTTATTCACACAGTCGTCGTCAGTATCACAAGCCCAATCCCAGATACTTTTTGGGGTTCTGTCGGAGATATCTATAGAGCCACGTTGAACTATCGCCAGTCTACCTCCTAAACATTATACTCAGTATTCTTGTGCTCTTAGTGCTCGTATCTCAGTTTTGAGGGATATCTAGTTTTCCTCACAAATCACACGTTTTCATCAACATGAATAATTCACAGCTTTTATACAACTAAGGTTAAGCTTTAACGAACGGCTTTTCATCCCCTAAATGTTTTGGATTGATGTTATTCATTATTAGCTATAATTTTGCCATGATATATTCAATTCTGAAACTACAGCTTCATTACTGACTCTATATGAATAATTAGTTACTATTAAATGTAAATAACTGATGCCACATAAGCCATATAACTGATTAATATTTCGGCAACGTGCATAATCAACAGATCATACAGTCCATTAGATGGTAACTGGTTTCACAAGTCTATTAGAACGCAAATGATTTCATACAGTCCAACTGAAGGTAAAGTACCTCTGTGTAGACTTATGAAGTACTACGAAAAATTTTAGGAAGATAGCAATGAAGGTTTAAACAAGTTTCAATTATAGGGTAGCTTACACACAAAAGTAAGATGCCTGAAAATACAGTTTTATGCTATTGGTATCTACGACATATACACATTATCTGAGAGCTGTGCCTAGTAAAATAATCAAATATATATCGTTCAATTATATTTCGAACCGATTCAGTCAACCCATTGACATAGTGGAATGATACTGGGTATATACTAGGTTATAACGTCTCTGGGGGAAAGTATTAGTCAGTAAATCTGAAACAATTTCACGTTTGCTTAAAAATCTTAAATAAGATTATTGGATCACAACTGGTTATAAGTTTAAGCTCCTAAATTGAAATCGCATAGCTGAAACTAAATAATACAATTTGTTTTCTAATGTAGCTAGTTTTTGTTAATACAAATAAGTGATACACTTTGTACGAAAAGCGATACAATTCCATGTTTTACTAAGAAGAAAATTTAGGAATCTAAATTTAATAAAACACCAAATGGTGACAAAAATATCCTTTACGGAAATTAACTTCAGAGCAGAGACATCGGCTGGAGGCATATTGTGCCTTACCAAATATGATTTAATTAATATATTCATGAAATTTTACTGATGAAATATTACCTTTAAAGATATCATTACATATGAAATACCGCCTCTAATCACATGTAAAACATAACTGCATACAATCCAATTTTGAACAAAACTGGCGAGAAATGGCGTTACATAAAATTCTATATATGCCATGCCAAATAAAGACTGGCCTTCCTTACAGTTTGCCTAGTTCTGTAGTACAATTTCTACTAGACCACCAGATGAAATTTACGTGTTATTGTTATCATTATTATTATTATTATTATTATTATTATTATTATTATTATATGATTTTCATTATCTTAATTATTATCATTATTACCTGACCCCAAAAGCCCCTTCTCCAGGAGCTCCTGCTGCTTCAAGTCTGCGCTACAATTAGAAGCAGAAAAAAAATATCGACAACTTTGGCGTGAGCTCTTTGAAGAGAGGGTACTCCAGTGAAACAACCTCACAACTGTGGCTTCTAATTCGCGGCGTAACCATAAGCGGAGTCCGATAACAACTTCGGCCGATAAAAACGAATATTTACCTCGCCAAATACGACGTCAGACTGTTACCATGGTCTGTGCCCTTCACAGCGACCTAGCATCCTTCAGTGGAGCAACAGGTTACTGAATGGAAATTCGGCTACGCACAAGAACAGCGCCAAGACCACCGTGATGCATAGTTCACAGTTCAGAGACGTTGTGTATTTGGGAACATAATATCCCCCTCGATAAAGACAAGCAAAATCCATTATACAACATACCAAAATGACGTAAACAACTACACCTATTGCATGTTTGGTTGAACCTCCCTCGTTGATCATAAAAATGTTGAAGCCTCGAAAACTATACCAACATTAGGTTAGAAGAATGAAATTAAACGCTGAAACGTAACCTAGCTAACCCTAGTTCAGGAAATGAGTTTTGAAGTCTTGCTTACTATGTTTACTCGATATCTACGTTTCCTGCACGTAGAATTAATAAAGGCTATGGTTCAAATGATTGTGGTTCATATCATGAAGCATTCGTTGTCCCTTTTCATTTGTTTCAACGGTTAAACAAATTCATGCGGGCCTATCAAAACATTAGTATTGCTCCAGTTAATTCCACGTGGTGTACGGCTACAAATGTTGGCTCACAGGCTAAGGAAGCACCACGATCTCCGTTGTGAAATCTTTCCAAAAAGTGCTCCATTATTACTTTTCTACCACTGCTGAATATCAAGATCCCAAAATATGCGTAACGTGCACTCATGATAAAATTTTGCATCAACCCATAGAAGGCAAAAATATGCAAACACAACATCGCACTAACCTACAACGAGCATCCTAAGTTACTTGTTCTTACGGCTGCTTCGTCCGTTATATTCGTTTCCATATCTTTATCTAAAAGACTGTTCACTATTCTTTAGTCTTATTAGTCTTTTACTGCTTGTTCAAGGGATAGTAGTGGAACCACAACACAAAAATGAAAGAATATCACTTCACAACACTTCGCCACTCACGGCAAACGGAAGAGAGGTTCCCATGTTATTCACTTCCATTTATCTATATATGAAGAATCTGAAGCACATCAGTTTCACCCACTATTGCTTGAATACATTTATTGTAGTTTTGTATTTCCCATTCTTAAAGGAGAACGTTGTGAAAATCAATATTTTGTTTCCATAGCAAGGCTTTTTATAAGTATAAACATGTACCTTACTTTTACACCGACCACTCAAGGTGTCATGTCTGGCTTACCCGACTTTTTCGCATATTAGGCCTACCCTGACACATCAAACTTACACTCTATAAGTACTAGACTACCTTATGCAATAATCACGTTATATTGATACTACTTTTACAAAGTTTTACTGAATGTACTCCTTTTAGTGATAAAGATACTAGATTTAGTGTTATGAGTACCATGTACTATGCGTTAGGAATGAAATGTGATTTATGAGGCATATGTTGCAGTGGTTGTGGTGAGCGGGTGGGACTCAGGCCCATGTGAGGGTTGCGGGGGGCAGAGGGGTGGAGGTGGCTCGAGGGGGTGCAGCTGCTGCCAGGGGGGACGCTGTGCCCCCTCTTCTTCTTCTGGGGACGCCCCGCCACCCCTCAATGGTCACCTGCCGCAGCCCCCGCCATCCCAGCTGGTCAAGGTGGTTGTCCTGGGCGCCGCCGGAGTTGGCAAGACTGCCATCATCAAGGTACGTCCGTCTCGTCCTTCCACCCACAACATTTCTGGTTTATTGTGTTTCTATTCATAGTATTGTTTTGGATATAGTTGTCAGTTACTAAACTTAGAATTGTAAATATATTTTATGTAAAAAATGTTTGTGTTAATATATTGCGCATTTAAGCAAAAGCAGTCTTACTAACCCTTAGAGCATTCTCTTCTAGCTTACCCATTTACAAAATTCTGAAACCCTTTTTAAATGTTCAGATCTTTTTAGGCATCAGTACTGTTTGCTTACTTCATTACTTCCTCAGTGGATTTATTTATTTGACCAGTGTACGGTTGGGCCTTTTAGAGGTCCCTGAAATTTAAAAGTATGGGTGTTGATAAAGGATGTGGTTATGGTCGTGAGGTAATGTGTATTTCTGACCAAGTCAGAGGAGAAGGGGGACATACGCTTGTCAAACTCCTGCATGCAGCACCTGAGGCCGGTCACGCCCTACACTGGCAAGCACCACACAGCCTTTAACACAGAGTTTTCCCGGCAGCAATTCGTACACAACGAGTTCCCAGCCAGCCACGAGCCGACCCAGACCCGTGTCAACCACTGGCCGTCAGTCCTGGTCAACGACCGCGTCTACCAGCTGTGTGTCGCCGACCTCCCGCCCATCAGAGGTGAGTGGGACCTCACGTCCAGTACAAGGGAATGGGTTAGGGAATCTGCCACCCATATGAAGTGTGTGGTGGGCCTGTAGTGTATCACAGACATCACACATCAGTGGTACAGGGTTGGTCATACCAAAAGACAGGACTGGAGTCGTTCTAAGCCGTTTACAGTAACCCTTTTGTTAACGGGAAAACGCTTCATAAAGTCAGGTTGTTTATAATTATCAACGTCACATTGCAGGCTTGCCGCTTTGTGGCTTTGTTTCTCTTGTAAGAACCTTCAAATGAATTAGCAAAAATTTTCCTACATTCAAAATATATATAAAACAAAGACTCACTATTGGTCCTCCCACAGCTTTCCCGCAAAACTCCTTCACCGAGTGGGCCGACTACCGCTTCTATGGCCTCAGGTCAGCCATGGCCTACATCTTCGTGTTCGACCTCACCTGCTACGAGTCTTTCACACACATCAAGGCTCTGAGGGACCAGGTCAGTCCGGCCCACTGGCTTCATCACTGTCCCTGTTAACTAAACGATCCTCGTAACTTATCACAGCTACATAGGTACAAAATTTCACACACCGATAAGACAAATAATTATTCATTGTTAACGTGCAATAGCAGAGTAATTAAACGGTGGGTAGCGCCCGGCCAGGCCCATCCCGTGCTGATGAACGAGCCTAGCCAGCAATAAGAAAAATATTACATATCCAACATTTTATTACAGCAGAATTCAGCGGATTTCTGAAATTTCCCTGAATTCTGATGCCCGGATTTCTCATGTACCTGTAACCGTTCATTATATATATGGTGTTTAGGTGTAATAACATTAGTTTGTGTGTGCAGGTGTACGAGTCGCGGGACATGCGTGACGTGGGCGTGGTGGTGGTGGGCAACAAGCGTGACCTGCTGGACGCCACGGAAAGCAGGGAGAAGCGCGAGATGCGTGAGGTAGCAGGCATAGTGCGGAAGCAGTGGAAAGCGGCGTACGTAGAGGTGTCGGCCAAGTGCAACTGGCACGTGGTGGCCGCCTTTAGGGAGCTCCTGCTGGCTGTGGAGGACGCCCATGCCCACACTCACGCCCGCCCACACAACCTACAGGAACTGCACGAGGTGATCGAACACTCTAAGTGTACTATATTGTGAGATACAGCGGAGCGTCGTAGTTGCGTTATTTATAATGTTATACTAAAGTTAAAGCAAATAGTTAAGCAATATGTTAACAGTTGATATGTTCACAAAATGCTATAATTCCCTGACCTTCACCCCTCCCAACCACTGTTGTTACATCCCCGAAACGCACAAGTAGTCTCAGTGAAGGCGGTGAGGCTGTGTGCAGCCTTGTACACAGATGCGCCTCACTGCTGCACAGACAGCGTGCTGCAGCTGCTCACGCTCGTTGCTGTACTCTCCATGCTTCTACTACAAGAGGCCGCTAACAGGAAGATTCCTACAAGTCACACTAAAGGCTGTTATGTAGATGTACAGATCTAATTCAGTTTGTGCTGTACAAGAGTGCTTCCCCTACAGAACTACTTTTGTACGAATGGACGGTGAAATTGTACAAAAACTGCTGCCTCAAAAGTGCTGAAGAGCATATTTGCTGCTGCTGGCGACACCGACACTCCTCAATCACTGCTCCGACCGCCTAACTTCCCCGGACTGTATCACATTTTTATGGATTTTGATAAACTACTGCTCAAGCTGGCTATTACTGAACTCCGTTCCAGACTAATGTAAGAATCTACAAAATTTGGGATATCGTCGTTTGATGACTTTAAGGTCGTCAGGCTCACAGTATGAAGCAAGATGTACATAGGACAGTTCCTGGAGCAGTGCGATGTGCAGCGGCTTTAGTCACACCTTCAATATTAATAGAAAATGTTACCTATCGGATATGCAACACACACTCAGTTAAGACCACCAAAACAATATTTCTAGTCCAGTGTGTAGAGTGAAATAACAGACGAATAAAAATAATGTTAAAGGAAAGTATATCAATGCAGTGTGAACGTGTACTCATGTACCTACAGGATGAGTACTACTTAAGCAGTACAACGTTGCCACTCCCCTCAAGTAACTCGGTGATAATAATCCTACAACAACGATGTGTTGAAATACCTTCTTATGACCAAAAAATGTAATTGAAGATTACTTCACACAGAACCAGTGATTCTAACGATGCAATATTTGTTTTGTGGCGCACAAGTTTCTGGTTAACCAAGTGAGTTTCCTGAATGTAATGGTATTTATTTGATTTTTTTTCCAGGGTAAAACACACAAGAACTGGTAATGTCACAAGATTCACCACTGCAATGTTATGTTTTGTATGTTCTCATTGTATCTTTACTGTTCTTCAATCACTCTGATTTTGAATGGCTGTTGAAAACCTAGCAGAGTGAAGATTTCAGCTGCCTCCCTCCAGCCAGGAGAGAGGCAACCAGCTCACTTGCTGGTGAAGCAATGACGACATCCTTCCTGTAGGTGCTATTCACTTGCAGCACCTAGGGTGGTGCACCTCGGGTCCCCCGACACGAATTCACAAGGGCAGTTAGGTAATACTCGCACCAATCTGACATATAACAAAGTTAAACATAAAACATTCGTTACTACTGTTGATAGTATATGCTCAGAAATATAATTGTCTTAATTGGAATATCATAACCAGTTCCTAAAGTCTTGGAGTAAATCTGTTTTTAGTAAAATGTAACCGGATAATGGTGAATGGGTTCAGCAAAATGCTCAGAATGTTACAGCCTGTGTTCCACACAGCGAAATGTAACGATGTTGCTGCCGCACAGAGGGCCGGTCCACTAGAGTGAGCTAGGCTACCGTCCCAGTCCTTCTGCTGGGGACTCCACCGCTTAGCTCGTCACGGTAATGGTCACTCTCGTGTAGAGGCCATTAAGGCAGTTGCACGACCCACATCCATTAACTAATCTAAACCGGGTAGTGTCCGGGCCAAGGTCCATTTGCTTGGCCTGGCTAGAAAAGATGTGGGCGACGCCACCAGCTAGCCAAGTTCAGAGCAGTCCTGTACACGACCTTCCTTCTCTCTTGGCAACACAGGTATGTCAACCTCAGTCCTATTTCCTACGAAAGTCTCATTTTCGTTGGTCTTTCTAATCAATGTGTTAAAGTTTTCCCATCATCCTCCAGTGTAGAGGAATCAGTTGATCAATAATGAGTCCCTCGTGCCTCAGTTGTACATAACACTTTTATCAAATACATTTCCCGATCATGGATACTAGTTGGTACTTACACATGAATCCAATTTAGTCTATTTCTTTGGTTAGAAGACTTAAGCTGTATACGAAACTACATCAGAACACTGCATCCCTAGCGGACACAATAGCTGGACCCCAGAGTTCTCACACCCTCGTCACCACATTAAAATAAATAAATGAATGACCCGATAGGCTGAATCATTCAGTCTCAAAAACCTTTCATCCGCGTCTATTGCTCCGGGTGACCCGAGCTTGTCGAGTGTCGTCACTGCCTCGCTGACCTCAGCATTATGATTGGATTTTTCACGTGCCATTATGTTTGTTATGTGAGCTGGGCTTGGCATGTATCAGTTTCACTATTTGTTAGTGTAATTCATGGCAGTGATAATGCATGAGAGATGCAGTGTACTTTAGTCAGGTACTGTATGTTGTCACAGAAGTGCATGATTAAAGATATTCAACATAAGGATCATCAGTATCACTATACTGTAAGAAAAATAACTTCGTTTGTATATATATTCTGTAATTTACGTGAGAGGGGGGGTTAGGAAACACCCGAGAGTCCAACACTTGAGGCATAAGTCAACGTGCCACCTGATGCAATCACATGTAATTTGACGTGTGCCTGTGTGTGTTTGTTCTTTATACCCAGCTTAGTGTTCCCATACTTTCCTTGTTATCAAAAATGCACATACATATACATGACAGGTGTAAAGAGTGAACTAAATGCGTGAAACCTAATGAGTGTATATACAGGCAGGAGTGCGTCCTGAGTGCACTGAATCGATCTCTTCTGTTTAATTGGGATATTTTTTTTCGACAGTACTCGAAGACCTTACCAGACTACAACGACCTCCACAGAGCGGACATGGAAATACAGGTGGCAGTCGCAACGGCACTTGTGATTTCTTAATATCTAATTGATAGCTAATATTGCACGTCTTTGCCACGCTTCTTTGCAACAACAAATTATGACTCCTTTCTTTGAATGGGAAAGTGATGCAAAATAAATCAGGTTGAAAGACCCATTTATACTGATCATAATACTAGATGTTTTCAGTACTCAGTGACTGGAGCTAAGTGACTGCGTTCAGTACGGGCAAATTTCTTTACCTTGGCAGCGATGATGAACGGTATGGTTACTGTCAGGACAAACGGATCGTCACCAGCCAGGCGTGCAGGAGATTGCTCTTGGAAGCTAAGTCCAGAATGGAGGAGGAAGGGAAGTAAGGAGTAATCGTCTCCGCGGACATATTCCAGGAACAGTGACGACACAACCGGAATAATATTTCATTATTAGCTTTATCATATAAACGAAACTTTTTTTTTGGGGGGGGGAAAAGACGCATCTTCTAACTTTACAGCGGAAATACTTCTTACTGAACGGTAACATATTCTATACAAAATGAAAGTACGTTTAAAGAGGATATACGTTATATATATTTACCCCAGGAACTCTTTAAAAGGGCTCCTGCAGCTCAAGAGGTTGCCTGCACGCAGAAGCAGGGAAACGATGGACTCCGTAGAAACAAGCAGGCCCTTGACAGGCCCGTATTCATTTCCATTAGAGCAGGGGTTCCCAAATTTCATCTCGCGTACCACTTGATATTTTCGTGGTCTGAGCGTACCACTATGCCCACTGGTACATTTATGAGGTTGAACATGAAATAATACTGTACCGCTGAACTAGTTATCAGCTCTACGTACTATAACGACCAAGTGAATAGTGAACAATGAAGTACTATTTGATTCTAGACTTCAAGCACGGCAATAACTGCAAAAAGTTGAGGCAATACGAGAAATATTTCAAGGCAGCGGTGCCATGACAACTGAAAATCCAAAACGGGAAGTATAACAGCTATATTTCTTGCACTGTCTTAAGAAAATAATAAAAAAAATCAAGAAGACAAATAAATTTCCTTGAACCAAATAAGTAGGCGTCCATTGAACTTTTTGAAAAGCAAAGTAAATAATTACAAACACCAGAAGGCATTTCCAAGCTACGGGTATATATATCACTTGATATGAAAGCTGTTAGAATGCTTACTTATATGCCTCTGGGAACACACCTACACTGCTAACTGTAAACTTAGCCAATTCATAACTTACATATAATGATATTAACTGGAAAGAAGTGAAAACGATGAGGATTGTGGGATCCATTGCCTTCCAGGTTCAGCTAGTCCTAGTTGTTTGTGTAGTTGCCGTACTCGCTACCAGAGGGACACTTGGGCGCCCAATTCAAAGTAGATCATCAATCGGAGAACTCTTTTGCTAGTTCCATCGTTCGAAAAGATAACTGGTTCTATTCACTGAGTACCACTGATAAAGCCTAAATGTTCTATCAGTGGTACATGTACCACAGACTGGGAACCTCTGATTTACAGCCTCGCCGAAGGTGGCTGCTCACTGACGATGTAACTGCTGGAGAAATCAGTTACACACACAGTACAAATA
>JAUUDZ010453691.1:0-12517 GCA_032361705.1 Panulirus versicolor
CTAAAATATTTTCTGCACATTGGCCATGTGTCACGTGGCTGGAGGCTGCATGTTCCTCATCCTGGCAGACCACCATTGCTGGGGAGATGCTGTTGGACTGGCATAAGCAGATGGTGTTGATAGGGCTAAGTTTGAGGCAGCCTTTTGTGCAGCATAGCTGGCTGGTTGCTTTGGGAGGATATAGAAGGGTGAGATCAGGGATGATATGTTGCCTTGATATTATTACTTTATTTGCAAATCATTACTCTTTGCTTTCATACAATAAGCACTTTGCTGTTTTTGAAATTTAACATTATTCAATATTCAAGTGTTGATTATAGGAAGCAAGGTGTTTCTCTTGAGGTACTATTCCTATCCCTCCATTTCATTTAGGCCTTTTACCTGGGACTTATCCCCAGCAGTTGGCAGGAGCTTTATTACTTTTTGAAGTGAACATTTTGGAAGCAGATTAAAGATAATTATTTCATGTTATTCATCCAGAAGGATTATAAATGCCTTTAAAAGTAGGGAAACAGCTCACTCAGTCACTCATAAAAATTACCTTTCTGTGTTGAGAAGCTTTATTCAGTTTTGAATTGGTACGTGAATGAGGAAAACGATTTACATCCTGCCACCATTGTTTCATCTAAATGATTTGGGCTTCATAATCAAATGGTTTTACTTATTAACAAAGCTTATGTGTGGTGTAGTACCTCTTGTGGTAGATTTGAAGCTGAGATCTGTTTATGGAGGGTTTAGTTCAATGATTAGTGTAGTTTCTCTTCTAACCATTGAACAGATGTTCTGAGCAAAGGAGTGAGCACTTGTAGGGGATTATATATGTATGTAGTGGGGAAAGAGTGTTAGAGATAGATATTTTATTTTCATATATTGTAGCTTTAGTTAACTTCTTTTACTCAGTAGCTATATAACAAATGTTAGTTCTTTCTTGTAAAAAAGTTTGAGATTCACGCTGAAAGTATGGGGAGGCATTTGCATGTATTGCTTTGTTTTGGTTATGAAAGATGGTGTGTAGTACATGTAATATATTTTTAGATGAATAAATACTGCACATATTCCCTACCAGGATGATGAAGCAGCTCTACCAACTTTATCAGGTTTTGATACACTCATCCGTTCTCAGTTGATATGTGAAAAGAAGATTTTAAAGGATGCAGCATCATATTTGTCATCACGCATCTCCAAGTGAGACTTGTCTTATGGATAAAAAAGCCAGTTGTAAAGTGAATGAAGTCTTCAGCTGGAGTACAATACAAGTGCTTCATTGGTGAAAGACCTTGCATAAAATACATTACTAATATACCCAGTGCCTGATGTGAATATTCATGATCCATTTTTTAGTCTAGAATTGTAAGATACAAATACTGAAAAAGTTACTAACAACATTTTCATTTGGCCTCATATGAAATCTACTCCTTCAGAAGAGTACAGTCCTAAACATTTCAATGATGAGTAGTGTTATAAAGAGAGGAAACAATGCCCTGAAAATGAAAAATAATGAGGAACAGACATATGAAACTTATTTGCTTAGAAAACTGTACTGAAGGCATTAGATTAAAACTAATACCCAATTTTGGAAGTGAAGGGATCCCTCTGTAGCATGCGAGCGTGGATACTTTTTTGATTTCTAGTATTGTATAGTCTAACTGTACATAGCTGTTGAAAAAAATTGATGATGGTGCAGTAGCATGTTAATCCAGTTGTAGACTGAATTTATAAGAAATTTTATAAAGGAGTTTTGTAAAAGGTTTGCAAATTTGCAAATACTTTTAAGTCATGCATCTTTCACTAAGAAGAAAACATGAAATACATTGTTTTACATATATGCACCTTGTAATTTTCTAAGATATGGAAAATACATTTTATGAGAAAATGTTTGCTTCTATCCTTCCACATCTAGACTATGGAACTTTTTACCTTCTTGATTTTTTTTTTCAGCTAGTAATATATATCTTAAATGAAGAGTCAGGATATATGATGACCTTAGAAGCTCATGATGCATTTTTTATTTTACCATCCTAGATGTGGCCTGTGATGAGTGCCTTTTTGTTAGTAGTGAAAAGAAAAAAATGCGTCAGGTATTTTCAGAGAAAATCAAAACTTATTATGACAGTGTATGCATTAGATGGCAAGATTCTTCATAGATTGGTCACATTTTTTGTTGTAAAATCTTATGAGGTAGGATATGAGTTTATCAAAAGCAGAAAACATTAGTGTCATCTTCTGTAAGAAATATGCAATCCTAAGAATAAAGAATATAAAAGCTAATGCAAATCATGATCTCTGGTTTGTAAATTTGAAAGCACTGTAGTTAGAGTAACTTCTATGTACAATTTTTTAAACATATCATTGTAGAAGTATTTATGACTAATTATTTGGCATATTTTTCTTGAGTAATTCCAAGTAGCTTTGTAGCACCTTTTATCAGTTAGATGTTAGATTGGTTTTGCTAGTTAAGCAGTTTTAAGCCAGTCATCACAAGTTTTCATATTCAGATTAGTTTTCTGAATATGACATTTTTCTTGTTGGGAACAGGCATTAAAGATATAGATAGACATTTTTCTCAAGAAGCAGTTCTATTAAAGCAGCTGGACCTATAAAGTGTAACAGCGATCTCGGCAGCAAATTATCTGCATCTCCCAACTTGTGTTACACGTTTGTGCTTGTCAGTTTAGACCTTATTAAAAATATTATCCTTAGCTCATCACTTACAGTAAAACCACCTGAAAAACTTGTGACCCCCTTAATGGAGTCCCCATTATCTTCATTTTTATCTGAAGCCTCATCCTGCATGGTCATTTGCCATTTCCCCTAACAAGTGATTTTCTTATGGTTTGTTACACAGAAAACTGTAACATCGCATCTCAAGATTCCTTAGTACTACAAACCACAAACAATCTGACATTTCTCAAATGGTGGCTCCTCCACAACTGAATGACTGCATTCATTCAGAAATCCACTGTTTCAATGCTGACAAACATGAATCACACTTATAGTCACACATGATGCTTTTTTAACCAAGCTGCCTCCCAGTAAAGTACCTTACTGACATTACTAGGCATCATATGATATACATGTGAATTTTTCCCCTTTGTTAGCAATGTCTACAGTATATTCCCTTGTTTGGGAAGAGAAGGGATACACTGCAAGGGGTGTTATTGTTTTCCAGTTTGAAGGGCAATGACATGAAAGTAAGTAAAATAGATTTAATGTGATTACACTAAATGGATTAATAGCATGACAATGTCCGTATGATTTAGCTTATATACTTAATGCTTTTAATCACTGCTTTGAGTAATTCTGGTGGTGAGCTTTTCTTTGATGGAGGTACTTTAGGCCATAAAGTTTATGTTAAAGCATTTGTTTACATGAAGTTATGAAATTACAAATGGTCTTTGTTAGGTTGTTGGCTTTTGCTCTGAAACTTGATAATTATTAACAACAGGTTTTTTGGAGCACTTAATAACTGCATATGATATAAGAACCACTAGTGTGAAAACTGCTAGTGCACCCATCACTCCACTGATAATTAAGATGCCTTTGATCGGGAAAACATAGTCATCTGTATGTTGCTCTGGTACAAGATTGGTTCTTCTTCCAATTTCATTTTCAGTTTCCTTGGGAGTTGGTGCTAAGGTGTGCTGAGGAGTCTCGAGCATTACCTTTGGTGGGTTGAGACTGTCATCATGCAATCCATACATATCTTGATGTGGTTTGTGCTGCTTTGGTCTCTTTCTCATTGGTTTACTATACTCAAATACTGTTTCATCACCATGCTTTTTTCTTGTTTCATTTGTTGGAACTTTCATAACAGCAATAGAAATGATAGATACCTCTGAAGTTTTGTTCGGAGGTGATAGAGTAGGAATGTCTGTTTGAGGTTCTTCAGGCATAGAAGATGAGGTTGATCTTGAGGTAAGTGGGTTTCTTTCCATTGTTGATGTATCTGATAAAGTTGTTGGTATTAGTGGTAATGTGGTTGTTGAGGATGATGGAGTAACTGGAGCCCTTTCGGTTGGCAGTGTTACGACTTGTGTTTGAGTAGGAAAAGAAATGGTACGTGAAATGGGTGTTACTGATGATGAATTTGAAATGCCTGATTCCACAATTAAAACAGGTGGCTCTTTTGTGGATGATCTTGGAGTATATGGCAATTGGGTTTCTGATGTTTCTACATCTTGTACATCACTCTCTTTGTTTATTGGTAGTATTACTGTGGTAAAAACAAAATCAGGGTGGGTCTTTGTTTTTTCCTTCCTACCTCTTTGCCTCTTCTTTTTATTTCCTTTATTTTTTCTGTTTTTACGTCTGTCTTTTCTGTTTTTCTTTCTATTCCTTTGTTTTTCTTGATCTCCATTTCTTCGACTTTCTTTTGTAAGTTCATCATCTTTCGGTCCATCCTCTGGACTTGTAAATAGTAGAGTGCTGTGGCTATATGATGTATCAGATTCTGTAGAGTCATGCATGATGCCTTCATTAAAGGATGTATCTGAATTTGTATTGGAAAGTAGAGGTATATTAGAGGTCTCACTAGACTTTGTTAACAGATGGGATTTTTTTCTTAAAGCAGTGACTTCATAATCTTCATCGCTAAATGAAAAATTAGTTGGAGATTCATTGAAGGATTTTGTTACTGGTGGTTTGTATGTAGTTGTTAAGATGTCTGGTCTGTCAAGGAAATCTAAGACTTCTTGTTTAGTCGCTCTACTTTTTACAAATTCAAGAAGTTGACCAAATGCAATGCCTTTCCTTTTTAAGAAGTGCAGTAAATCTCCTATTTCAGATATATTTTTCAACTGTTGAACTTCCCTCATACTAAGGGGTCTGTGAGGGATTATAGTAGTGGGTAGAGCATTTTGGTAGGTTGTTTTTCTATCTGTGTTTTGAATAGATGAGTTGTCATGATGAGAATTATTTCCCACTTGATCATACTTATGATTGATATGCCTCTGCTGGCTATTGTCTTTAGACATGTAGCCTCTGTGATAGGGACCAGATGTTCGATGAACAGGTTGACGAATATGATGTGTAGGATTGCGAGACAAAGTTCCTCTAACAGAAATGTTTTTTGAGGTTTCTGTAGACTCAGATGCCTGTTGGTAATGATTATGCCTATTGGAATTACCTGTAGCACCTTCCTCTTGTGGATAGATAAGTGTTCTTGAATTCTGTGCTGAGTAATCTATATCTGGGGAATATGAGAAAGTTTGATGAGCTCCTCTTCCTTGATTTGAACGTGGTGCATATCTGTAAAGATGATTTTTTTTTACTGAAAACATACTTTTCCAAAGGACAGTTCATTTTATGGATTCATATTTTTATTAAGGTGGCAGATGTGGGATGATCTAGATGTGGATGTATGTGAAGTTAGCGGGTCATGGGAAGTGGTTTGGTGAAAAGAAAAGAGGTGGTGAAAACTTAACTGTAGATGAAGTGTGGTAAAACAGCTAGAGTGGATGGGAGTGCAGTTGAATTTCTCAAGATAGGAGGTGATAGTGTAGTTATTGTTAGTTAGGAGTTTTAGTGTATGTATGGCTTATGATGAGGTGCTTGAGGGTTGGCAGAATGCCTGTATAGTGCCATTGTTTAAACAAAGGGGACAAAAATGAATGTTCACAAAACATAGGTATAAGTTTGTTAAGTGAGTTTGATGAATAATATGGGAGAGTGGTGACTGAGAAGGTGGTGGCATGCACAGAGTTTTAGATTGAGGAGGGAGAATGTGCCCTCAGGTGTCGAAAGAATGTGGATTAGATGTTTGCTCTGAAAATTGTATGCGAGAAATACTTAGAGAAACAGAAGGGCTTTGAACTGTCAGAAAATGAAGATGATAATGATGGGCAGAAATAAACTGAGTGCCCTAATTTAAGGTAGGAGGATTTTCATCTTTTTAAGTTCTGTATCAGTGTTACAGTGGATTTACTGTATACTCTATGGGAAAAAATAAGGAAACAAACGGGGGACCTACTTACTCATTTTCAAGATGTGTTAAATCCTCAGTTATGTTATGGCCAAAAGTGTCATGGCGACCATTGGAAGAATGAGGATTGTGACTCCTTCTCCTCCATATACTGCCCATCACATCAGTGCCTCCCTCTGACACACCACCCTTTCCTGCAGTGTCCATTTCAGCCCATCCACCTTCTGCTTCAGTTGGGTTCACATTTAATGCTTGACTCTTCTCCATAGGCTCAGGAACTGCTCTCTTTGATGATAATGTTACACTTGCACCTGCATCTAGATGCATAGATTTATATCTACTTGTGGGTGTCAATGTAGCTGCAGATACGCGGCTCCCTCGTGGTGTTAAAGCAGGTATACTTTGGGCTTTGGATGCTGAGATTCTTTGTTGGTGATCAAAGAGAGGATTATCTTCATTTAGACCTGCATAAGGCCTTGAACCTGAGATAGCTGTTGCAATTGGTGCAGTAGGCCTGTGGTAATATGCACCTTGTTGGATATTGTGACGAGGATAGGCTGAGTAGGTGGCGCTGGAAGGTAAGCGACTGGCTACCACTGGTGGGCTGTTGCTGCTGCTTTGTTCACCTCGAACAGTTAAGCCAACAGCGTGTTTCCCATTTTCTCCTCTGCAAGGTACATTACTACCCTTTAAAAGTGAATTTTCAAAAAAGGCTGCATAGCATAGTGAAATTTCTAAGATAACTTAATTATATAACTTGTATATGTCATTATCTAACTTGTATATGTCATAAATAGATAAATTTTCATGTTTACTCAAAGTATAGATTTCTTTGATACCATATTATTCATATACAGTTTATGAAGATTTGATATTTAAGTTTAAAATATATGTAAATTTTGTGCTCCCCATGTTCTTTCTTTTGAGTACTACTCAAATGTATACGTATGAAACAAAAAAGATTTCAAATAATGCCAAGCCTGTTTTGAGGTTGAGGAAAGATTGTTTGTCAAAAATAAATATAGCTGATTGAACAAAATCGAGAGAGATGCTGCTGTTGACAGAATAAAGGGAAAAGCTGCTCCTTTTGTGAGTACTGTGTCTGAATAACTGGAAAGAAAACAATGCATTAGAGAACAGGAAGAATTGGAGGAGCCAAAGGAAGGGTATTTAGTAAGCAAAGACTTGTGCCATGTCTTGTCAGATGCCATGGATTCACCAAAGTTCTAAAGAGAAGGACCTAAGATGAGTTGGAAAGAAAGATCACCTGGAGACATGAGGGCAATACTAAGTATAGTAATGGAGAATAAGATGTAATGACTGTTTTGTAGCTGTTATTGTTAGCTATGCCACAACTTTGATATAGAATGATGGTTTTGCCTTACTTATCAGGTGGTCGGAATGATGTCACAGTAGGTGGTGTTAGAGCATCTCGTTCTGGACGCAGCTTAACAGTACCAATCTGCAGGATTTATGAAACAAAATGATATCACACATTACTGAACTGTGCTGGTAATTCTGATGTAAATGCAAAATGCCTGTACATAAATAACAATGCTTCTCTGGCCCATGGAGCCCCTGTTTTCTTTTATTATAATTGTGCATTTCATTAGCATCTTTGAATGTTATTACAACTTACATTTAGTTAGAAGTATCTAGGAATTAGTAGAATGATTTGACTCCATGGGCATTCATTAACCCTTTCAGTGTTATGGATGTCAGTAATTTTTTACGTAGCTGGGTGCAATGAATGTCAGTCTACTCATGTAATTTCCCCTTTTCATGCTAAATGCTGTGTGCATTTTAGGCTCTGTTGGCTGGCCATAGATGGCAACTCAAACAAAGGATGAGTCACTGGAATTGGTTGAATCCTCTTTAACCCAATAGTGACCATGGTAGGAAGGTATGCACCTTTTCTATGGACTCTTTTGAGTCTCTGGCCCACCCCCATCTACAGCTCCCATGGCCATGCTGATCCCATTCTACCTTTGCTTATGATTAGCCAGTTGGGTAAGTAACTTATTTTTCCTAAATGACAAATGCTGAACTCCTAATTCATAAGAGAAAACATTAGTTTTGACAATTAACTGCAACTAATGATATAAAAAAATTATGAAATGTAAGTGATATATCTTGCATACATATGATTTGCCAGTCTGTTAGATAACATATTTCTCCTAAACTAAAAACAGTTAAGTCCTAAATTTTCAGAAAAGTTTTGTATTGTTCACTGGGATGGGCCATAAAAATGAATTGCAGACTGAAAGGGTTAAAGTTGTGCCCAGTTATATTTTGTGTATTGTCTTATGATTTCAATGAAGTGAAAATAAAAATATTACACAGTTGTATAAGAGATGATATGTTACAATAGGCTAAATATTGGAAGCCTTCATAGCAGCAGAAGTGGAAACTGAGGTGAAAAGTGACACTGTTTTCCCTGGGTAAAGAAATGTTGAAGTAAGAAGCAAAGAAGAGTTGTCAAAGTTTTTAAGAAGGTGGAGAACCTACCTTTAAAAATAGGGGGCAGATCAAAGTTTTTAGAAAAATATAAGCTATAGATATACACATAACTGCTTTCTATCTTATGTCTGTGTGCACACAAGTGTTGTTTATATGTATTACAGCAACATGTCTTTAGCATTGCTTGCAGTATTTTTCTTGCTTCATGATTTAACAATTTTGCTCTGAAACTACATGCACTTTAGGCTATGTAGAAGCTACAGTGTCCAGTAGAGCTTATCACTTCTAGATTTCCTCCCAAAAGATCTAATCCAAATTCTCAGGGACTTTACATTCTAATTAACAGTTTCTTGATGCTCCTTCATGGAGCAAATTCACTTTATCCATGCATATTCATAATGTTTTAATATAATGTTTCATCTCATTTCAGCTCATGAAGGTATAAGGGAAACCGTTTCTTGATCATACAAGGATATTGGTCTTCAAATGTACTGTAAAGGTAGAAAATATGAGTTCTTTTTGTATATATATACTGCTCATGATTTTTTTTCATTATGTTCATTGTGATTTTTTATGATGGTATGATTATTGTTACCACAGTTATGAATATTTATTAGCTTGAATAATATGCATGAACGAATAGCTGTTCCAAGCCTGATGGATGAGCATGAAACCCCAGGTAGTTTTTATAGGTCAGGTTAAGCAGTAAACTAGAGCAGTATAATTAATGTGAAAGAGTCATTAGAAAGTTGCACTGATGATAGTCTTATATGGCATAATCATGCAAAACATAGGGTGCAGGTTCTTTAAGAGGATTTATTGTATATTAGTAAAGTATATATAGAGTAGGTAGGCCACAGAAGTTATGGAAAGATGGAGAGAACTGATGATGGTTAATTTATCAGATGATTCCAGAGAAATTATCTGAGATCACGTGTGTTGTAACTAATTTGTGTGTGAATGGAGACATGGGTCTTACATGACAAATTAACTGAATGCTCAACATGAAAAAAGGAAATACATTTCTATTAGCTTTTGAGTTCATGTTTCACTGTATTACTGGAGACATTGTTTGAAGAAGCATGTGAATGAACGGAGAGGCTTTATGAAGTTGAGACTGTTAGTGAGGAATCAGAACCAGGAATGGAAAATACAGAAGTTAGATGAAGAAGTAAGGAAACATCTTTAAGGCCATAATGATAAGTTTGAACCAGAGGAGAGGAGACTGGATGGTGAGAGCTTAGCTAATTATGCAATCCCAGGATGCGTTTTATGAGGCTTCTGAAGTACCTCCAAGGCTGCAGTCCAAGTAGGAGCAGGGTATATTGGTCTCCTTTGGAGTGACACTGCACTCCTTTCTGATGATACTGTCTCACAAATTTGGGCCAATTTCCTCCCATCGTTAATTGATCCCAGTCATGACTTAGAAATACTTTCAAAATTTTAAATTCAGTTTATTGTATTGAGAGCGTGAGTTGTATTGTAGTGAAAATTTGACTGTATTATAGTGTTGGAAGAGTTGTAGCAGGTGGCACAGCAGTGAAAGTAGGAGTGATAAAATCAGGGGCAGTAACTGCAAGGAATAGTGTAATGTAGAGTATTTGATGATGGCAGCGACACTTCCATAATATTACAGGTGTTAGTAAAGGTTAGTAAGGTTAGTGCTATTCATTATAGGATTTATGGGTGGTTGTTGTTATGATGATGGTCTGAGGGCCTGGTGGACAGGTAAGGTGTGACAGTAGATGTGATGGCTGGTGGACAGGTGAAGTGTAACGGTAAATGTGATGACTGGTGGACATGTAAGGTGTGATGAGAGATGTGATGACTGGTGGACATGTAAGGTGTGATGGGAGATGTGATGACTGGTGGATATGTAAGGTGTGATGGGAGATGTGATGGCTGGTGGACAGGTGATGGAAACAGAGGCTTGGTTGGTTGCTTGGTCTTACTGTAAGCGTCGGGTGGTGGTGGCGGTGGTGAGCACAGTGGTGGGGTTGGGCCAGCAACAGGAGCAGGATACACCCCACCAAAGGACCCTTTATTAACGGCTTCTGCCCGCCCACTCCGGACATCCCCAGCCACTTCATCACTATAAGTCCTGCACTTCTCTTCCTAGGGCCACGCTCTTAACGTTGTTTGTTGTTGCCAGGTCGTGTAATTATGATGACTCTATGGCTGTTTTCCCCGGCCGAGAACTTGTTTCTAGTCTAGTGAATGAGATACGAACAAAGAACCCTTGACAAAGTTGGTCAGGAATACTTGTGTACATGTTGGGTGGGTTGTGGCTGACATTGCCTGACACCTCCCTGTCAAGAGGGGTCTTGAGAGACGCGTTCGACACCTCCGCCCGGGGCTGTGTGGTCGTTCTCTTGTTCTTTCGTTCTTTTAGTTTCCTGAGTCATAGATGCATTGTTGTTTTACCTCCAGAGAACAAAGAGAACCAGTGTTCTTCTTCGTCTGGTTAGGTTGGTGGTGGGAGCGAGGGTTTGCGGCCCGGGTGGCGGTCTGCACAGCTTCCTGGTGCAGCCTCACAGATAGCCTCTTGTTCCCGATACAGGCGACCACAGTAACTGACACACATCTGTTACATTACTGTGACCTGCTCCAGTCCCTACCACCCGTGAGGAGGTGCTTGTGGCCACGGCCGCCCGACCTGCACACCCTTACTTCCTGGACGCTCTCCCTCCGGGGGAAGTTGGTTGGTTGGTTGGTTGGCCCGGGGACCTGAAACAATCATAAATATCGTGTTAGTTTGATCAGTTTTAAGATGATTGTTACTCACAGATGGAATAAAAGTAAAAAAAATCTTAAGATAGAAGCTATAGCAACGGGATGAAGTGAGGGAAATTCTACTTCAGGCTGTGTCTCGGGGAGCAAGTAGCCATGGACCTACCTACCTACCCCCTGTGGTGAGGGGCGGGCATCCGGCGAGCGGGCTACTGCGCGCCAGTAGCAGTGTCCTGCCCCGCGCCTCACCTCCTACACTCAGACAGTAAATATACAAGCGGGTGGTGGAAGGCGTAGGATTTCTGGCGTTGGGCAAGACTGCTCTCGTTGGGCCCCACAGTTCTCATGGACTTTATTTTGGAAAACGGGGACGGGGAGAAAAAAAAGGTGCTTTACAAAAGGAGCTGTTATAATCGGTCCGTACGAAGATAATGCTTATCACTGTTGCCATAGATCACATTCCTTCAGTTTGCACCGCTTTCTGGCACTGCCACGTGAGGAGTGCAACCTTGACTCTGTCATCCGCCACACTTCGCGGCCCCATGTCATCATCTCGCGTATTTCAACATTCCTCTTGCCAGACCTCCTCCCCATCAGCTCACATCCTCTTCCTACAACGACCGTCTGTCGCTTGGTACGCTCTTAGTCACGCGTACATTCTACGTACGTTTTACTGAAACGCGTTATCCACGAAGTGCTTTTTCTCGGTACTTTTAAACAGAAGACTCGTAACGAAGTACCATGGATGGGTTTGGAGTACTTACTTACGTTCCGATGTTAACGTTGTGGAACCTGTGTCGGTATGATGACAGGGGCACCTGTCTGCAATGTAATGATAGTGGGTTCCCATGTCAGTAATACGGGGGGGGGGGGGGTCCCGGGGTTAGTATTATGCAAGGGACCTGTTTTAACGTGATGGTGGAGACTTGTGTTACTATGATGGAAGGGGACCACTGTGTCTGTATGATGGAAGGAGACCAGTGTCTTTTGTGTCAGTATGATGGAAGGGGAGGACCTTTTCATGTGATGGTGGGGACCTGTGATAACCTTTAGTCTTGTGGAATATGTCTTTTGTTGATGGAGGGAGGGAACCCGTGGTAGCGTGGGGCAAGAAGGCGTTGTGTTAGAACCTGTAGTGGAGGACCTGTGTTGAGTCTGACGGTAGGAGCCTGTGTTAAGTAATGAGGAGAGAGAAGGGCTTTGTTAATGTGGGATAAGGAGGACCTGTCTTAAGTGTGTGGTAGGAGGCCCCCATGGCGGCGCGTGTGTGGGGGGGCGGCGGCCGTAACTTGAGTCTTCCCTGTAGTGAAAATATTTGCCCTTTTCCGGCATTTTGTGCGGTGGGCCTCCAGCCCACAGTGTCCGCCACTGTTGCTTATACTGAACGAGACACACACACACACACCG
>JAUUDZ010453702.1:0-12517 GCA_032361705.1 Panulirus versicolor
TAACTAGTCTCGAGTGAACAAATATTCGTGTCAGTGTTGCATCTGTCGTCTTCCGGCCGGCGGGGCGCCGGCAGCGAAAGACAACCTGAGACGTACATATGGCGGCGGTTGTCAAGTTCACGACTCAGTCGCACTCCAGCCGGACAAGGGTGTCCATCTCTCCTCCGCTCCACACTGCAACCTGACTTTAATTCTAAGAAAATTGGACCCAGGTTTAATTCTCAGCTCCCCGTGTTGCTCGATAAGTTCTCAGCTCTTCTCGTGAGTGCAACGTGACCAAGCAACCGCTTGGTCAGCTGGTACCGCTGACTGCAAAACTGTTCACTGTGAGAGTCTCGCGTGACGCGGGAGGTGACGGACTTTGTCGTGGACACGCCATAGGAGGACCTACCTCGACCCCTGATGACCACCGTTGTATCGTGAGACTGGACAGGTTGTGTTGGTGGGCCACAAGGGACGTGCTGGGACCGTTGTCGTATATACACGTCAGTTGGTCAGCTGGACTCAAAGTTTGACGTGGACTTTTTCCCTCAAACACGTACAGACACATAGACATGAAGCCTAGGGACAGATCCAGGTGAGACGGAGTAAAACCTCTTGTGTTTGTGTCACAACTGCCGTATTGTCTCATCCAATTTGCAGTATTTTTTCTTATATCTTTTTCTTAATAGCCCCCCCCCCCCCCACGTATATCTCTAAAATATCCATGCATTATTATGAACATTGCGACGATCATATCTTGTGGGCGTAGATGATATATTTCAGTACTGCGCCTTAAAGGTGTTCAGAATATGCCTAATGATGTATGCAAGTTCATAGAGACACACCTAAAACAAATCAGTGAGACAAGTAACGGAGAAAGATCCTTGTATCATTAAGACAGAACCACATGTGCAAACAAGATGGGTGTAGCAGCGTGGAAACAAAAATTCAAAGTCGCTAACTTTCTTTTAACTGAATGTTCAAATCCGTAGATTCTGTACTCTTGTACACTGTACTACAGTTTTTGAAAGGCAAAATACATTTGTAATTAAAAAAGAAATTGCTTTGGTGCTGCGTTTTCGTATGAAATAACTGTAAATTGTTTTTGTCCAGTGTTTCTGAGACATCATTTTATTGTCTATGGTCATAGTTTGATTACTGACTTCATCCAGAAATTGGTTGCGGTTAACCATCCTCAGCTGCAAGGTGGTAGAGTACGAGATGGTGTGTCTGTGTGATATCAGGCTAGCCGGCTTCTTCCTTAAAAGGGAGTTCTTAGGTCACATTAGAAACACTTCCTAAACTCAAGCAAGAATTATGAGACAAAGAAAAACATGTAGTGTACAAAAACGTGGATAATGAAATTGTTTTTGTTGTTATTGTTGTTGTAGGGGTTCTGGCGAGATCCTGATCTAGTCATGACTTACATCTCCGAAAGACCAATATGAAACGTCTCGTCCTTTCTGGTTTGACACATTTTAGCTTTTTACCAATGTCCTCCCCGTTGTGTTTAGTCATGTTTCAGATTTTATGTTATAACGATATCTGTGTGTGTGTGTGTGTGTGTGTGTGTGTGTGTAAGTGTGTGTGTTTGTGTAATTACCGATTTGCAGTGAACGAGGAGGGAGTCTTAAACTCCTGGGGCCCCATCTCTCGAACTTTGTCTGCTATCGTGCAACATTTAAACACCAGTATGCTTTCTGTACTAACAGCATCTTTCAGTTTATTCTATTAGTTCGCCAGTCTTATACTATGAAAATACTTTCAACATCCATTTTTTTAGCTTAATGTTATAATGTATCCTCTTATGGTCTAGCCTTGCTTATTTTCGAAAAACTGTTCATTATATACATCATCAATCAGGTTTAAAATCTTTAAGACTTTAATCAAGTCACTCCCAACTCTTCTTTCTTCTATTGTATGCGAATCCAATGACTCTAGTTTTTCACTGTAATTTGTGCGTGTGCATATGAGATTTTTTTTCTTGTTCTGCACAATAGTTTCCTACCAGTGGGAGGTGAGCAACACTGGTATCATTCTGTTCCTCTGACTCAAGTATTGATCCAGCCTTATTTTGAGATCACTCACATGCTTGCACACATTACAGTCCCAATTGATGACTCATTCGGTTATTGAAGAAAGATTTCCTTTCGATCCTTCATACTGGTTTCCGTTTAATATTTCCATTAACGTCCCCTTGTTCTGTTACCAGCAGCCTTGAAGCATCTAGCATTGTCGAAGTGAATGAGTCGATTTTGAATCGCGTAAGTTATTACAAGTTTCTCTTCTTTCCCGTCTAGTGTCTGTAGGAGGTACCTGCAGTGTTCTCAACCTCTACATATCCTATACCCACCTGTTCGGGCATCGTTCTAATGTACAAGTTTGCTTTCTTCCCAACTTGTATATGTACTTACTCGAACAGGAGTTGCATCTTATCAAAGTTCTGGACTTATAACTTCATCCATGAACCAGATTGCTGGTAACATTAGCACAAACTGGTCTCATATTCTCTCCAATGTGCTTATGAAGTGATAAGTAACTTTGTCTTGATATCCATGTATATTTCTCACTGTCTTATCTCTCAGAAATCTCTCTAGTTTGCTAGTTAGTCCACTGCGGTCTTCCTGCTCCCCTCCCCGTACATGTGACGTATTTTGATTAGACGGCATCATCTACTTGCAGAGCCCAGATCCCTCTCTAGTGTTTCACTTCTTTCAAATCATCATTATCAAACGTGTGATCTCACTCCCTTTGGTAGGTCATCAACATAACATATGAACAACACAGGTTCACAGACAGATCCTTGTGGTACTCCACTAGTGACTTCCCGCCACGAAGACTAGCATCTCGTTTCTCATCCCTGTTCCATTTCAGTATCTCGTGAATGATCTGTTTACCTCCCCGGTGAAATTATCCTGCTTTCTTAACCTCTTCCGGTTATTTTATTCTGCTTCCTCAACCTCCCGGTGATATGATCCTGCTTTCGCAATCTCTTCCGTGATAATTTCCAGCTTTGTCAACCTCTCTGGTGATATTGTCCTGCTTTATCAACCTCCCGGTGATGTTATCCAGCTTTCTCAATCTCTTTGATAACTTTCCTGCTTTCTCAACCTCCCCGGTGATATTATCCTGCTTTCTCATTTCACTGATAACTTGTCATACGGCACTGTATCAAACGCTTTTGTATATCCAAATATATGCAGTTCACTCATCCCTCTCTTGAATAGAAATCTCTCCACCCCTAAGTCCATAATGCCCATCATTCAGAAATCTCATTTTAATCGAATTCCTCTCGTATATTTTTTCTGATGTTTTGTCTGGTGCATTTTCTGGTGTATCAGTCAGTGTCAGCAGTTTTCGGTTTAGATAATTGTCTCAATATTCAGTCTTGTATACTGGAAATATCTGCACATATCTAGTCTCGTGGGACATTTCACGTTGCTATCGACTATTCTAATGTCGTCTATAAACATTCAGTAAACCTTGTCATGCACTCTTTCAGTTTCCATTAGAATATCCTTTATCGTCCTAAATGTCAAATCTGATCTTCATCCAGTATCTCCAGCATTTCAACAATATCATCTCTTTTCAACTTTCCTCCATTCGTAATACCAGCCATCCTGTATTGGTTCCTCCTCATTTCGCCGCGCTTGTTAAGTTCATCGTTCATCAAGTTATATATCTCTTTCCATTTTCCCCCATGGTTCCACCATCAACTGGTACTCACAACACCGTCCCTCAGGTTTTCTTCGCCCTTTCTTTTCCCCTTGACTTCTTTATTTTCTTCGGAGCAAAGATATGTTTTCTCTTCTTCAGATCATATCACATTATGCCTTCTTATTTCTAAAAAGCCACTGTGGTCACAATGATATAGCCTATAAAACACTGTACACCCTTATTCACCCACAAGTTTATGCAAACCCTTTTCCAAAGTTATGGAATTTTGAAATTTACTATTTCCTGATATTTCTCCACTGCATCGTTTTCCTTTCATTTTCCACCCAACTCTAGCACCAGTCTTTTCAACCACATAATTGAACCCCAACACCACATGACCATTCTTACCCAGTGGTGGTTCATATACCATACACACGAACGTTGTCTATATAAACGCCAAATCCAACACCACTAATGATCCTCCTGCCTCTCTTTAGATGGTTTCATATTCCACCCATGAAATACAACTAAGAACTCGGTATAATCAGTCTTTTCCCTACTCTTCCGCATTGTGACAGTCTTTTATACTTCAGTCAGTCCTCTTTTCTCCCGTTGTTCCCAGGAGAGATAGACATATCACAGCCACTACCACTGCTTTGGTTCCTACTAAGACGTTGAAAACCACATTGTCCTTAAAACCTTCTGGAGGCAGTATTTCAGTCACCGTAGCGCACCATACTTCCCGTACTAGTGCCGCAATGTCTCTCCATATGTCTCCTATCTTTTCCCCTGTACGTATTCCCTCAAGGGCACACCGACTCGCGCTTCATCACCTTCCTCATCTTTATTCAGCATATGTGGCAACATGCATAATAAACTTATGAGTATAACTACGCAGTAGTAGTACCTTTGAAGATGTGCCATCAATGAAAAACTCTCTTAACAAACCCGCTTGACATTCGCATCTACGCTCCGCTCACTCTCACACCCTCGCATGTTTCAGTTATCATCGCCATGCACCGACCCCTTGTCATCTTGATCGTCCACTGGCAGTCCCAAAACCCTGGCTCTGCTCCGCGTCTCTCTTCATTCATTTTCTTAGTTCGACATTCTCCCTTATCTTCATTAGCTCCTGTTTCATTAAGACTAGTGTATTCACTGTTAAACCTCTCATCCTTTTCTCTGTCCTATTTCCTCATCCAAATGTGATCCAGATAATCAACATGATCAACTGTGATAGGCCTAGTCGGATGTCACTATTATACTTTCCCAGTTTATTACAACCTACAACAGTATCCTCGTCAGTGTGTAAACTCTTCACACCTCAGCTATGATGTACTTCATGTCCTTCATCTCTGCCGTACTCTTCCAATATTTGATCTTTTGCACTTCTGCCTTAGTAGAAATCACAAACTTCTTATCTACCACACTCGTGGTTGTTCTTGCATTATCTATGATCAGTACCCTCATTTGACTTCTGTTACCAGCTATTTCTAACGACCGCAGGAAATATTCCCTTCAATTCGTTTGCCAGTTCCTCAGTTTGCTTCAACACCATCTCAATCTGCTTTTTCCTCCCTTCCATCATCCGTATTCTCCTGTCCAGTTCCTATTTAGCCTCTGTAACGTTCGCAATATTTTGTTACATAATTTTCCTCCAAATTTTCCGCACTTTCTCCACACTGATCTTCATTTTTCTGCCATCATATCTATCATATAGATGAACTTAGTGGGTGTTACCGGACTCCGTCTGCACGAAGTTACACCGCAAGGGAAAAGTCACCCCGGGTGAGGCTGTATCACTAGGAGTACAGTCACGTCAAAGAACTTTTCACTTCAAAGGAGTCTACATTTCCCTGCTACTGGAAGTAGCAGGAGTCTTTAGAAAGTTCCTGGGTAACACCAGGAATTTTCTACATAAATTGGTCCTTGGGTAATTAATCATAAGTATATCATAATTAATCATAAGTAATCTCTTGCTTGATTTCACCGGCATACCAAATGGGTAATTAGCTCTAATTTATTCAGAGACGTTTGACCTTTGATGACTAAGGTCATACATCCAGACCGCCATAGTCCATGCCATTATCCCGTTTATGTTCTGCTATATTAAGGGTTAAACTTCCAGTTAGACGGCAGTTGGTTGCGCTCTCCTTATCTCATAAACGCTTGGTGGTCAGTGTGGTCGCCGTGCCGAGGACCAAGCCCAAAAACGGCTCTGGTTAAGGTGCTTCCCTCACCGCTCACGACACCCTAGTCTGGTGGTAGCAGCCGCTCTGGCTTCGTATATGATCGCTTTGTCACCAACTACATTGATGATCTAAGCTTATGATCAAACGTTTGAAAGTGATGTATTATTTTCATCAGAAACAACAAATGCAAAAAGTTTTGTATCTTTCTAGATAATGGTGATAGTGAAACACAGTTACCATATCTTCAAATAACTTTTAGTATCATATACGGAAAATTCTACGTCTTTTCTTCAATTTTTGCAGCGATTAAGAGTAAAATGGTTCCCAACAGAATTATGAATTGTCTCCTGTTGCTGGATATCTAGTCGTCTGTCTATTCCATACGAAGCGTTTTGTGGAAAATATGGAGTTCCTTAATCAAGAATCTTATATTCTATGCCCATTTCTATATTCCCACCCAACCTTAAGCAGTGTTTCCCATTTTAGTCCAAAGTCGCACCTGGACTTACTTGTTAACTAAGCTTGTCAGTATACCACTAGTTATCTAATTTTAGTGTTAGATGTGCTTGTTCTGTTAGTGGTAGGTAATACTGACAATTTTCTGAATGATCATCACCCCTTAAGTACCGAAAACTATGCGGTCATTCCATAGAATTTTGTTGCCAAGTAACCATAACAATCTTCAGTCCTTTGAAGTCAGGTTCAGTGTGGTCAGTCTTGTGATCACCAGTCACCTCTTGACACCCATATGCACTGTGAATGGCATTACATTCTCTTGGCAAGAGCATCCGCCATCCCATACCGCTCGGCAGAGGAACAGGTTGGTGGTACAGGGGTAACAGTCCGGTTATACCTTTGGATGGCAATGCCGTTGGTACAGTAGATAGTACCGTGGCCACCAAGTGTTTCCTCACTGATTTCGATGTTATCCAAGCATGATATCACAGGCTGGATACTGAGGAGTGCACACTACATCATCTTTGAGCTAAGTATGCGTCTCATTCACTTGGACTTGGATGTAAGACAGTGTATAACCAAGGAAGTTCAGTTCTTCAACCATCTGTGAGCTCCGTTTCACATGTTTCAGTTAGTGGTAGCACTAGCAGCTGTGACATCTTGACCACCGGAGATACCATCCAGGGGTTCTGGGGCTATGGAGACCAAGTGTCTTTTTTGCTTGCCTTTCCCACTTTAGAGATTTTCCATCATCAGAATCCTCACTCAACACTCATGCAAGGATATCATAGACCAGATTTGCTTAAATATTCTCTCCCACGAGGCCTTCAAGCGTTAGTGGTCATGAGATGGTATTTCGAACAGCCATAATCTCTGTTCGTATGATCTGAGATCAACTAAACACTAGGTTTGGTTTGCAGTGTTCGTGCTCTGCTATTTCTGGCAGTGTAGGTTTATCTGTCATAGCATCACCAGTGTTCGCTATCTGGCTAGAGTGACAGTGTTTCAGTATACCGTCACCATCTCTGTTCTCCGTTGTGGTTGTCAGGACGTGAGCCTTTCGTCGGAGTGACTGGACGATTTATTCGTGACGTTCGTAGGTCAGTGTTCTGTTGTCGCAATGCCATTCTGTTTCAGATGATTACTGGACACAGTATGGAGGTCACTCACTCATGCGATACTTAAACCAGCTGTAACCCTTTCAGAGACGGTCAGCGAGCTGCTTCATACCATCCACTTCGCTTTAAGTCCATCTGTAGAACCAGTGGTATTGGCTAATCACGAGTGTCCATACCATATCAAGTTTTGATATTTGGTTTCAGTGGCTGTCAGTTGGAGGTGTTTGCTGAGCCACTTGCTCTTGCCTCAGTGATATTCTAATGGACTGTTCGGATCTGTCTTTTCTGTGGAAAATCTGGTAGCCGGGGCGATGATAGCCGCCAGCTGTCCCAGTTCTGTCGGATGAACCTGCTTGTCTCCCAGTCACCGGCTTCATGTGACGGAGACACTGGATCTCGCCTCCTAGCACGGCACTCGGGAACACATCGGTCCAGATTATACAACGGCTGTGTCATGGTTAGTAACGAACAACCTGGTAATACACAGAGGACATTCTGTTTTAATAGGTAAACTTAGAGGTCAATGACATGATTATATAACACTGCTGTGCAGAAATATGTTTTTTTTTAAGACGAAGTCTACACCAGTAAGTCAACATAACAGCCAATCAACGTAAGGTAAAAGCACATAAATCTACATGCATGTTGATATCTGGTTTCAAATTACATCAACAATGCTCTTAACACTCAAGTTACATTCCTGGATCATGGAGCGCGAAGCGAAACAGCTCTGTACGAGGACATTATACCATTGCATTTATGCGTTCCTGATGGAGTTGTCTTTTGCCTTTGAGTGATGTGCTGTATTTTGTATGTGAGGGTTATGGTATTGATAAACACATATCGTTACTAATTAGTGAATTACAAATAAACGCTGTACAATATTGTGTCATGAATGACAGTTGTGCCATGAATAGTGACGATTGTAGTAGAATGAGTGAAAGAGGCAGGCAAGGAGTCGGTGCGTCGTTGGTGGGAGGGAAGCGGGAGGCACTGGATATCGTACGGCTTTTGTGTAGCTTAAGCTAATCCATCTCTGCATCGCTGAGAGTATGATCAAAGTGGTGATGATAGACATAGTGGTGATGAGGTGGGTTGTGATGATGGGGTGGTGATGATAGAGGTGGTGGTATTGGTAGTGAAGGACATTGTGTAGAGGTAAAGCGTGTATCAGATTCTTTGGGAACACTGGCCGTAGCCCTGCCAGACTCTACTGAACAGCTAATGTCTTCCATAAAAATGAGTAAGAGCTTAAATGAGCAACAACATATCCCTTCAACATTATGTTACATAACATTTTAGAATATAGAGTGAGAGCAGAAAGATAGGGATGGTTAGAGGAGTGAAGAAGAAGGGCGGTAGCACCCACCGGGTGTGTTGCCAAGCTCTCCTCACTTAACCTAGTTGTGCTTAGTTTTAGTTTATCTTCCATCTTCTCTAAGAAACTTACTCGAACGAATCACCTTCGTTACTGGTAAATTCGGTTTGTTCGTCATGGCTGTAGCTTTTACCTTGTCTACATTCTTATTAATGGTTCTAACTGTCGAAGTAGCCCATTTGAAAGCATCGCCGACAACGACTTGACGTTCACCTGCTTCCAACCACCACAACACTTGTAATCATACATCCAAGCAGAGGCTTTTCCTAGACACGTTAGATACCACTGGCACCACTAGAACCTGCAGTCCGTCTGCCAAACAAAATGGGTAGAAAATGGTTACGATAATAAGAGTGTGTGGTCAGTATAAGCACTCTGGGCTGATTGGATGTAACCGCACGTAGGTACGTCGCTCTGATTGGTCAAGTAAGTATATACAAAGAAAGCTGCTCTTGGCATGTTTGAGTGTTCGGCCTCGTGAATTTTGACATACGGATTTTTTCATCATCTTTTCCTAGTGAAACTGGACCTCCAAGATGCAAGCAATGTTCATAGCAGAATCGTCGTTACAGATGTTTATAAAATAACTACTGTATAAAGCAAACAAATAACTCGCTTCATAAGTGTTCATACTGATCCATTCACAAAAATAGAAACGCTGATGCGTTAACTCTGAGAAAACATGGAAATCAAAAGCTGGTATGTCGCACTTATCTACAGTGAGCATTTGATGCTCCTGGATGCTAGTGGTGACACCTCGAAAGATACAGTCATTTCAGACTGTGGAATATGCCACAGGAACTGGTGGAGGTGGTGGTGGAAGAGGTTCTGGTGATGGCGATGGTAATTAGTAGAGAACGGGATACCGAGAGGCCGAGAGGGACCTGCACATCGGCGGTGGAAGGAACATGTTATTACGTAGGCGTCGAAGCGATACCCGTTACTGGCTGATGATGCTCACGTGATGCCTCACAGACCAAGTTCCGCACGTAATCATGCACCCAGCCACACGCAGCGAGGCGTGCATAATTCATGGAGTTATGCTCGCAACGTAAGTACGCGAGTTTCATGCAGGACATTGTAATTACTTCCGAAGAAGTCATTAAAGGTAATATATCTTTCGCAACACAGAAGTCTAGTCTGAAGTGTTTTAGTAGCGCCGACAATATGTCACTGTGGATGGGGTGTGTCGGCGGGTTTGTTTTGGAGGATGAGGTCACGGGCGGCCTAGGGAAGTGGGGCGGCCATCTGGTGTGGCGGACGTATGATGCCGGTACAGTAAGCAGACCTCACGGCAGGCAGGCTGCCATCTGGGTATGGTCAAGTGCCTAGCTCCTCGTGCCGCGCTGAACTCCGTAATAATGATATGAAATTTCTAACACAGTACATTGTACACCAGGTGAATCCGTCACGCAGGGAGCCTGTCAGTAGGTGCGCTGATCGTGGCCATAACGTGCTACCCAACTGCACTTGTTTATCTCTCACATCAGCGACACTTAAGTCCTGAAGCTAAGTGACACTTTGTTGCTTTTCACACACTAATGGGACAAAAGAACACTTGCTACACCAGACACATTTCACTGCCTCACATAAGTAACGCTTGTCGTACACCAGTAACACTTACCAGTCGCGCGCCAGTAACACTTACCTTCACAAACAAGGAATTTGTTTTCTTACACACCAGTAGCACGTACTTGACACACATCCGTAGCACGTACCTTCTACCCTCCAGTAGTGCGTGCCTTCTGCATGACAGTAGCAAGTACCTGCCATACACCAGTAGAACGTACCTACTAGACGCCAATGGGACGTACCTCATATTCACCAGTAGCACGTACCTTCCCTCACTCCAGTAATACTCATCTACCACACTCCAGTAACATTTGCCTCTCATGCACAAATAACACTTACGTGCTACACATTGAGCAACAATTTTGTACACCAGTGACACTTCCTTGCCCCATGCCATTAACTTTATCCTCTACAACAGGGCTCCATTCCCGAAAAAATATGTTCGTCGAGCCCAGTTTTGAAGAGAAAAATAACAAGTAAAAGAGATAAAGAAAAAATGCCTTAGAGGTTTTGAAGAGTTGAAATACTTGTTTAGAAATGTGCAGGTGGTAGTTGTTAGCCACGACATGAGAAGGAAATTCCTTCCAGTGCTCAACTGTGCAGGAAATACAGTAATCATTAAAACGGCTCACCCCTGGTTTCTGACGGTCACACAACAGTTACTTGAAGCAGTAGCTTCACGAGTATTGTGTGGTCTGGGTAATCACAGAAGCAGGCAAGCTGTTGAGAGCAGAAACTGAATTAGAGAGAGACACCTGAAGGAACCACTGTGTAGGAAAATTGGTTAATTTTTAAGACCTAGTTTGAGGTTTTGATATGTCGGGTTGCTTCAGACTCGATTCGGTCGAGTGAACGCGTAGGGTTAGACCTGCATCAGATACAGGAGCATCAGTACTTCGTATGAGGAGTAAGCAGTCCTTTCTGTGATGAGGGTCACTGCTCAAAAGAAAAGAATATTCTGCATCTATAAAAAAAAACTCCGAGATCCTTAGAGCTAGATTTATCTAAATCCGTAGTGTAAAATTTCCAAGTCAGATTAAATGTTATAGTGATACCAAATGTATAGATTGAGTGAAGAGCCATCGCAGGAGAGGAAAAGTCCTGATGAGAATCAGAAATAGGAAGGAAGGAACTTTAAACGTTAGAAGGATGCTGCCTGCCTCACTAAGAAATACAAATCAGGTATGACTTACTGGAAGCAGTTGAGGAGACTACTTGTAAATCGAACAAGAGAGGGAGACGCAGCTTTGAAAGAAGAGGACAGAAGGTATGTAGTGTTAACTCGTCATGGCATGAGAGTAATAGGTTATTAGCTGAAGAAAAACTGTCGTTACATGAAAGATGGCAGAGAACAGAAGACTACACAAAACCCTGAGAACTACCGATACTAATAGCAAAAGTTGTTCCCTAAACAATTACGGAAATTGACCGACCAGAAAGAAACTGTATGTAGAACAGAGGAAGGTAAGGAAGGTGAGAGTAGAGCTTGGAGATCAGACCCCAGAAGCCTTTGAAAGACTCTTATCACTGGTTACGACATATTACGCCTCAGGGCATCCCAGAGAGCGTTACCGAAACTTGATCACATAACAAAGAACCTTCCCTTTCCAGAGTCATATTGATGGTGAATGAGAATACTTGAAGGCTGTTGAAGAGAAATTAGAGCAATAGAACACCACCTTACGGCAGGGTAAAAACGGCCGGCCTTCATTGGATTAACCTGTACCAGTGTGTGTATATCTTCAAGGTGTGGGGGAAGTTTTGTTTCTTGTTAACGGCAAAAGATATTAGTAAAGTATAAGTATCAATTTATAGACACACTGCTTCCAGGGCCGAGGAGGGACGCCATATGGTCAATATCTGCTTCACCCAAGCAGGGGTAGGTTTGTGTGTTGCTTTCCTGTAAACTCTAACGGTCACACTACTACATCACTATAGTCACGCTTACCTGCAGCACTCTACCAGCATTCGGTTACAAGTGATTTTTCAGCAACAATTACTAACAACACTTTGGTAATACTATGGTTACTTATGATAGTTAAGTAACATCTGACCACAGCGCTATCATTCAATATGTTGTAGCCTTCAACGCCCAAGTAACACTATTTCGTTCATGGTACTTTAGTAACACTTGGCTACAGCGCTGTAGCACTAGTAATACA